>RJWM01012843.1:0-13947 GCA_004363535.1 Dasyprocta punctata | reverse complement strand
CTGTGATATCTAAGTCTGCATTTTAAAATCCACCATGATTTTCTGATGAACATTTTACTTTTAAAATCCAGAGGGGGGGTGGAAATCTGTGCAATTAGATTTAAGCAGGAATTAAGGATTTTTAAATAAACCACTAAATGACAGCATATATACCTGAAAGTTTTGTCACTGAATTACATCTTTTCACTGTGACAATGGAAGGAAAAACTTTTCATCAATCCCTGTTAGAAACTTTTTATCACACAGAAAGCTTCAATTTCAGCTCTGCTCAATCCTCTCCAACTCAGTGGCTCTCACTGGCAAGGCTGTTTCTTCCAGGAATGCGTCCCAGCTGTCACATGACTGAGCAAAAAAAAGCCAGGGACACTGGACATCCTGCATCTGTGACACCGAAGCTCACAAGGAAGTCATATGATCATCTCATTATGCATCTCACAAATGCCACATATTTACAAAAATGGAAAATCGTGATATGAACCTAGAACCTAAAATTTTTTTTTGCCCAGTTTTAATGTACAGTTGGTCCTCTGAACCCAGACTGAGCCAACTAAGGGTCGAAAACATTTGGAAAAAAAATCTGCACACATACCAAACATGTATGAATCTTTTTCCTTGTTATTATTCCCTAAATGATACAGTACAACAGCTATTTGCATAGCATTTCTACCCTATTAAGTATTATAAGCAATCCATGCAGGATTTAACATACATGCAAAAGAGGATTCTGCATCAATCATATGCAAATACTGTGCCATTTTACACACAGGACTTTGGCATGCATGACTGCTGTTTTCTGCAGAAGGTCTTGTAATCAATCTCCCAGCGACACTAAGCGATACAGCAATCCTCAACAAAAGCACTATATACATTGAGAATGGATACACACTTTGCTTTATCCAAAGCTTGTCCATTTCAAGAAATTTTATCAACATTAACAATATACTAATATTTAACTTGCTGATGATACCTCTGTTATCAGCCCAGTTTTAGCTACTACCTAGTCTACTATGACTTTGAAGTGTAGTCCTGCCTAAGCATATACATATGGAAGAGCAAGCCATTTTGTTAAAAATTACTGTATTTATCCTTTGTAGTTAGCTGTAGTGATATACTGATATTTTAAAAAATCATGCATTAATGAGACTTATGTGCTTCATTATAGTATTTGGGCAATTACAGAGTATTTGTCAAAAATGGTGGTGCTGGGGTTTCAAGTCTGACAAGCTGAGACTCTTTAGCCTAAATCATTCAATCTTTATTCTGCTAACCCTAACTCTTAAAGAATTAATTTGTTCATGGGAACTAATATAAATTAACCACAACTACTTGCAAACAATTACTGCCCTGTGGTTAACGATAAGGAATCCACAGTCTGACTGAATTGTGATTCTTCCCTACTAACATTGTGGTCCTCGAAAAAGTTTTAATTCTTTGTAGTTTCCTCTGTAGTTTCTCCTGACATAAAATGGATATTGAATCTCAGGTTATCTGGTTAATTTAAATAGCCTATGTGGTTAAATATTTAATACTAAGAATATAAGTGCTCATATTATTTGCAACATAGAAAAATTCTGTACCTAAATATTTTAAGGGGTAAAAATGTCAAGTGTAATAAATGTAGGCTCAATGGGGACTGATTTACATGTCTTCTTTACTGCTATAACCCCAGTACCAGCATATACTTGGCAAAGAATACGTATTGCATAAATGGCTGTTACTACAGAACCCTGATGAAACTTAAACCAATGAAAGCAATATGGCATACACTTAGAATTTATACTATTTTCTTACCTGTAAGAATCCAGGTAACAAGTCTGCGAAATGTTTGAAGAGAGCAACATTATGCTCATTTGCAAGTATAAATGCAGCTGTGGCTCTAGCGGACAGTGTCCTGATCTACAATGAGAGTCAAAGAGGTCAACCACAGGAAACTTCCAAAAGATGCAAGGTCAAGTTTTCTTACTCAAGATGAAATTTTTCCTTATCAACAAAACTAGCATTTACATCTTAATATGTAAAAACAAAACTGAGCTCCAAATAATTAATTTCTTTCACAAGTTTAACTTAAGATGTTGGTATTAGTGGAACTGAAATTATTTACCGATGGATGTTCTTGATCTTGCATACACTGAACTAACATCCGTTTGATGACATCTAAATAATGCTGCTGTTGGTTCCCAAAAATTCCAGGAAAGTTCCTAAAAGATGACCCAAAAACACTCTTTAAAAGCGTCATCCTATCTTTGTAAGGCATGAGTTAGAATCTCTAATGAACGGTGTCCCCGACTTCAAACACACATTAACCCTCAGGTCAGACATCATCTACGCAGGCTCTCCCCGGGCTGGGTGAATGGAATGGAACAGCACAGGCTGAGGCTGGGCCCAGAGGCTCCCTGTAGCGTGTTCTCAGTCTCAGGCCTGTTCTTCCCACTTGGTCCCGCCAGAGCCGACTGCGCTTTCTGACCATCTGCTGCTGCTGGCCTTAGTGGACCTAGAGTCCAAGTTCTGTTCCACTTTACATTTGGTGAATAATTAAATGGAATGTGCTTACTTCTGGGTTACTGAAACACACCAGATACATCTGACAACTAAAGCAGAAGTAATGTAATGTGCAAAAACTGTATGTAGAACCTACAATTTGAAAAGTTATAAATCCAATATACTAATCATATATATATTTTGTCTTTTTGAGACAGGGTCTCACTGTGCAGTTCAGGCTGGCCTTGAACTCACTTTATAGCCCAGGCTGGCATCGAACTCACAGTGATCCTCCTGACTCGGCCTCCTGAGTGCTAGGATTACAGATATATGCTACTACACCTGGCTATTAACCATATTTTAAACACAGGAAAAAACTGGTTAGCATAGAAGAACAAAGAAGAATGACCTAATTCTAAACCTAAACCACTTGGTTATAAGCATATAGAAGTTTGTTAAAATACTATAAAGCGTGGTCACGGAAGACTAAAGTACAATGGGTACTCACTAGCATTCTCCTCCTCTTCAAGACAGGGATTACTAAGTGTTCTAAAAGCTATGTTAGCTCTAAATAAAGGAGAAGACATCAAAAAAATTTTCAGACTCATGAAAGACCAAAAAACAAACAAACAAACAAAAAAGGCAGTATATAAAACAAACAGCTTTCCTGCTTTCAAAACAAATACAAAATTGATCAGACATTACTTTTTTAATTTCCAAAAGCTAAATCAGGCTAACCTGATCAATTACAATGTTTTAGACATTCACATTAAAATTTTTTAAAAAATAAGTTGGACATATATACCAGAATATATGAAGTGCAGCTTCTCGCAATCCCATGTTTTGAGAGCTGACGGAATCAAAAAGAAACTTCAAACCTTCAGGCCACTGGTTGTTGCCATCCTCATCTAAAAGTACAAAAATCCAAGCATATAGTAAGCAAGTTTGACTTGAGAATATTAAAGGTGAGCCCTGTTACTTTATAAGTTTCATATTTAAAATATGGAGTAGTGTAAATGTCGCTTACTCTGTATTTTTAAAAATTCCAATAAAATTAAGTCCTGTAACCATAAAATGGCATCTTATAAAAAGACAAACTGTATATTTAGATTACATGAACAGTTATTAGCAGCAGTTATTTCTAACAATTTCAAGAGAAAGCTGTATTTTGAATTACACAAATATTTGACTGGTTAAATCCTTTGTATCTTCTACTGTTATTAAGTTTAAAAAGCTGGGCACAGTGATATATGCCTGTGAATCTCAGCACAGAGAGAGGCTGAGGCAGGATGATCACAAATCTGAGTCCCACCTGGGCAATTCAGTTAAGACCTTGTCTCGAAAATTCTAAGGGTTGGGGATGCAGCTCAGTGTGAAGCCCCACGTTCCAGTCCCTGTACTGCTGCCAAGGCGGGTATGTGTGTCTGTTTAAAAGTGGGCAAAGATAATAATTGGTAGTAAGGTCCCGAAAACAGGACTGGGGATATAACTCAGTAGCACAAGTGCCTGCCTGGCAAGCGCTAGGTCTTGAGTTCAATTCCCGGTACCAAAAAAAACCCCAAAAACAAAAAACAAAAATGTTACTTTCAAACTGGAGAAGACACCAGAGTGAGAATCTCAGGTCCCATGGCACAGACTCATCTTCTGTAGCTTTAAATGCTGCAGGATGTTATCATTATGCTTACTATTTTTTCCCTTCCTCCGTGACTTTTTTTGAAGTACTGGGGACTGAACCCAGGGCCCTCACGTTGAGTTACAAACCCAGCCCTGTTTTCTAAGTTGTTCAGGGTCTTGCTAAATTGTCCAGGCTGGGTTTGAACTTGTGATCTTCCTATTTTACCCTCTTTGAGTGGTGGGATTACAGGCCTATGCTAGGACATCCACCTAATATGAAATAATTTTTAATGATAGTTTGTACTAAAAAATGAGTGACCACAAAAGTTACTGTGCCACTTATGAGACTCACTTGTTACATTATCACAAAGATCTTAAGGCTAAACCTTAAGTTTGAGGCTAGGCTGGACAACTTAGTCAGACTTCATTTCTTTAAAGGGGAAAAAAAAAGGAAGGAGAAAGAAAGGAGGAAACAGACTGACAAGTGTTGTGCTTAGGAAGACTTGAGAACAAAGCTCTCTTCCCTTTTTTGCAGAGCTGGGCACTGAACCCATGGCCTCTCACATGCTAGGTAAGCACTCTTACCACTGAGCTACACCCTTAGCCACAACAAATGAACACTTCCTTCAGCATGAAGAGAATACTTTATGGGGGAACAAAGTCACCACTTTGGAAAAAAATCTAATCGGATATTTTGGATTATTTGAAAATGTTTCTGTTATTAAGTGATTTTGAATCAGAAATATCACCACCTAAAAAAACTTGCATCTATATACTTAGAACTTGAAAAGAGAATTTTGTAATCTAAAACTATTCCAAATTAAGATTTTCAATGGAGGAAATCAGTGTGGAGATTCCTCAAAAAGCTAGGGCTGGAGGCTCTATTTGACCCAGATATTCCACTTCTGGGTATCTTTCCAGAAGAATTAAAAACATCATACTGCAGTAATATATGTGTACCCATGTTTGTAGCAGAACAATTTGTAATAGCTAGATCTTGGAAACAACCTAAATGCTATGGACTGAGGAATGGATAAAAAAGATGTGGTACTTGTATACAATGGAGTACTACTCAGCCATAAAGGAGGACAGACGAGATTTTTATGGGTAAATGGATGCAACTGGAGTCCACACTCATAAGGGAAATGAATCAGACATGTATGTGTAAACATCGTATTGCCTCACTAGTGTGTGAAGCTGAAAGAAACAATATATGTACGTGTACACATACATATAAAACATAGTTAAGACAGTTCATTCTGAGTTCACTGAAGAGAAAGACTTGTGCTGGTATTGTTCAGACGATTGAAAGTGGAAGCTTTGTGCCCTGGGTGACTGATTTGGGGACAGTAATGTGCAATATATGTACCATTGTTGTCCTGACTGTTGTGCTAGGTTTTGAAATTTCGTCTTATTATTTTTTCTCTTTGAAATAAAATGGATTTGAAAAAGGAAAAAAAAAAATCCAGTGGATTTTGAATTCATTTATCTAAAATATAATAAGTTGATACTTTCCTCCTTATTAGTTTCTAAGACTCTGGTAGCAAAAAAGGATGATAATTTGTTAGCTGAATTGAATAAGAACTTTGGTATTACTTGTCAAGACCAAAAGTGTCATGATGAGCTGAGTACAATCAACAATGCTTTTCCATTTAGTTGCTATCTTCATGAAGTAGCCTTTCAACTATTAAAAATATTTTCTCAGTGAACAATGATTACAATCACACCTATGAATCCCTGTTAAAAACAAAGGTAGGACAGCTGGGCGTGGTGGCGCACGCCTTTAATCCCAGCACTCGGGAGGCTGAGGTAGGCGGAGCGTTGTAAGTTCGAGGCCGGCTTTGGCTACAACGTGAGCACAAGGCTGGTCTGAGCTACATAGTGCGACCCTGCCTCAAAAAACCAGAGCTAGGAGTTTGGCGGAGTTTGGCTCAGCAGCTTAAGCGCCTGTCTGGCCCGTGTGAGGCTGTGAGTTCGATCCCTGGTGCCACCAAAAAAAAAAAAAAAAAAAAAAGGTAGGTTATGTATACCTAAAATGTACCAATAAAATCTAAAAAAATACAAAAAAAAGTAGGAGTCAGGAGTGAAGCTGTGGTAAAGTATGAGTATGCTTAGTATGCACAAAACAAAAACAAACAAACAAAAAATCATATTCAATTGCTATTACATTATTAATATTTTTAGTTGACCAAAAGGCTCTTACTGTTTGAAAAATGCATTTCAGAAAATGCTTCCTTTTATCTCATCCTTTAAAATTATTTTAGGGCATTTTATAATGTATAAAATATGAAGGAAATAGCATATGTGTACAACTTAACAATGTGTATATATAATAGCAAGAGCACCTGAAGCTCAGATTTCTGCTTCAAGTGACAAGTTTAACCTACAAAGTAAGTTATCCCGTTTGGTAGCCTGTACTCCTACAACTGTACAGATTAAAGAGAAATGTAATAACTTGTAAGTGAATTACAAAATTATTTTTTCATATGGAAGTTCTGAATACCAACAGGTAAATGTTGTGACTAAATTTCATAAACATCTGTAATTTCTGGCTTTAAATGCAGAACCCATAATCTTGTTCATTTTGAACAGAATGAATAGTACTGAGATACCTATAAATCTTCCTCTAAAATATTCCATTAAAAAAAAAAAGAGAGAAAGAAGATGGGGGAGGGACCCTAGTCCTCTTTCCTCCCAGAATATAAAACCTACTTGCATACACACCTATTAAATTCCTGGCCAATTCTGCAGCAATATCACAAATTTTTTTCCTCATGCTAGATTGAGTTTCCATCTGAATGATCATTAGCAGCTCACTCTTGATGGCAGTCTGGACATCCGACGGAAGCGCTGGATAAACTTCATCAAATGCGGAGGACAAAAGGCGTCTTAGGAGGACAGCAGCCATTTGTCTGGCCTGTAAACAGACAGCTCCGTGTGTTACTAGAGAGGATGCTCCCGATAGACGACGCTCACTACTTCACTGGTGCACTTCACCGTTCTACTTTTCTACTCCATTTCTAAAGCCTCCAGTTAGCTAAGAGAACATGAAATGCCTAAAATTCTAGGGCACAAGTCTATCATTATAGGAAGTGTCACACAATAAGCCATTTTTACTTGTAAGTGAGAAAAACTACTAAACACATTCTAATTCTGATAGGAACATCGTAGCAAGGATAAACTTTTTTTAATTCCTACTCTTAATATATTCTTTACCAGAAAAATAAGTCTTAAAGTGCAACCCTTGTAATGCTCTTTCTACCTTCTTCCCATCTGGTTCTCATTCTAGAAGAGAAGCACCTTCCACCAAGCCTTCCTCAGACTTCCTCTGACCTATCTTGTTATGTAACTGTCCATTTGCATTAGCTTTCTGATCAAATATTATGATACCATTTATCTTTTCTCTTCTTTTTTAGACAGGGTGTCGCTATGCAGTTCAGGCTGGCCTTGAGTTCATTTTATAGCCTAGGATCGTCTTGAACTTGCAGTGATTCTTTTGCCTCAGTCTCCTGAGTGCTGGGATTACAGGCATGTGTCACCAAGCCCAGCTATCTTTATGCTTCTCTCATGTAAACAAACATTACATATCGTCAACACTGCCAGGTGTGGTGGTGCACACCTGTAATCCTAGCACGTGGGAGGCTGAGGCAAGGGAGTTCAAGGACGGCCTATCTCTACTACATAGTGAAACCCTGTCTCAACCAAAACAAACAAGCAAGCAAACAAAAAAGTTACCTTAAACAGTAAGAATCAACCTCAACGTGTACATTCTTAGATTCCCATTTCTAAATGTGTGGAATATATATTTGTGTGTCATGTATAATTTCCTTTGAGATTATCAAAAGAAAAGCTGAGACAAATGGCATTCCAGTTGTATAAAACTAGTGAACCACTAGAATATCAAATTTAATCTTTCCTGCTCTCATTTTTTCAAGGTTGTTGCTACTCCTAATTACTTTGGAACAATGACCAACAAAAAAAGTTATACAAATAAAACTTGCCATTTTTTCCTCCATTGTTTCCTTTTTATTGAGTAATATGTGACAGATAAAAATTTTTAAGTAATTAACATATGTCCTAGACAGAAATAATTCAAAATGGTTAGAATTCTTATCAGTGCTTTAAAAACTGCGCACGCCTTTAATCCTAGTGCTCGGGAGGCTGAGGTAGGAGGAGCGTTGTGAGTTCGAGGCCGGTTTGGGCTACAATGCAAGTGCAAGGCCGACCTGTGCTACACAGTGCAACCCTGCCTCAAAAATCTAGGGCCAGGAGTTTGGCTCAATGGCTTAAGTGCCTGACTGGCAGGCACAAAGTTGTGAGTTTGATCCCTGGTGCTGCAAAAAAATTAAAAAAAAAACACACACACAAAAAAAAACAAAAAAAACTGCACAATGCACATACACATACACTTCCCCAAAACGACGCCGCCACAGTCAAGTTGGTGAGGCTGACTTAGAGCCACTATCTAATTCTGATATCAAATTAACATTTAAGTAAAGTTTAATACAGGTTTTTATACTGTCTTTTGGGAGGCAGGGTCTTGCTTGGTAATTCAGGCTGACCTCGAACTCATGGCAATCCTCCCGCCTCAGCCTTCTCAATGCTGGAGGTGTGCCACTCTGCCCAGCTTATATTGGTAAGTACTATGTGAGAACAGGAGGCTGCCAGCCCAAAGTGACTTCACTCCCACCAAGTACGGCTTTACTATGAGAATTACATTGAGTCATAGAGTGTGACTGTTGGCCACAGGAGTCCTATTCTATAAACCCTAAGTCTTATGCTTCAAAGGCAGGACAAGTTTGCTACACTAGTCATATTCACCTTTCCCAAAGTAAAGTGATATTCAGTATCGTTCAATACTTGTAAGAATATTAATTTATGGAAAGAGAGAAAAAGAAAATAACTGACTTTTAAATGCACAGAAATAGTAAGAAACTATAAGACTCTAGCATATAGGTGTTTTCCCACAAGTTTCTTTTTTTTTTTTTTTTTCTGGTACTGGGGATCCAACTCACAACCTTGGGCTTGCCAGGTAGGTGCTTGTGCTGTCAAGCTATGTCCCCGTCCTGGGAAACGAGATTCTTAAAACAAAAGCAAATTTGTATTTGCTGCACTAAGTAATTTGTTAAAAACCATGATGTTAGAAAAATTCTAGAAAGTGTCTCTGTTCCTATCTTTAGCACATACATTTCATCTAGACATGCCTATACACATAAATTTTATAGATAAAATACATTTTTCAATATATTTGGTAGCATTAAGATATTCAACGAACTAATTTCTTGCTGAAGAATGAATTGTTTCAATGCAAAAAAACCACTGTATAGATGCAAGAAATCACTCAGATTTAATAGTTCTTATGGAATTATTTATAAGAGCATTAACTTTTATTTACTCTGAACATATCACCTTAAGTGGAAAAAGGAAATTCTCAAACAATTACATCACAGGTCATATATAGCTTTTAGCACAGAAATTCAAAATTGCAGTTAACATTCAGGTAGTAAACAATTCTCACTCTACATTCTAACCATCATCTAACCACCCTAACTCATTTCTAAAGAATGTAAAAGACTGTAACATTCTCAACTATTAAGGCAGTACCTCCTCAGCAGCTGTTGTATTCCTGATGGCTTGTAAGAGGAATGTGATCTTTGACTGGCCTGGAATATTCTCATAGGTTTCCTACATGACAAATAAAATTAAATGTTAGAATATGTTATAAAACCTCATGAATAAAACCAGCAAAAGATAAGAAGAATGGGATATAGTCCATTTTTCAGGTGTCCCTATAGTTTCTCAAATTATGCTCCTTGGTTCATAAAACTCAGGGCCAAAAATATGTCTTGAGCTATTTTGCAAAATAAGTCCTCATTTAACATCTATCACCTTATATTTCAGGAAATTACACATCTCGTCAATGTCTGTCAGACTATATGATGTAGTATTAGTTGAAGTTACACTACTTACACCCATCAGTCAAGGACCCCAGATTAAGCAAGCCAGGTAAAAGTATTCAAATTCTTTTTTTTTTTTTTTTTTTGAGGCAGGGTCTCACTGTGCAGTTCAGGCTGGCCTTGAGCTCACTTTGCAGCACACGCTGGTCTTGAACTCCCAAGGATTCTCCTGCTTCAGCCTCCTGCTGGGATTACAGGTGTGCGCCACCACACCAGAATTCTTTATGCTACATTTTCTTTTATTCAAGGATTATGTTAAAGCCTTAATATATACATAACTGATAACAGGCAAGAGAAATTTGGTCAAAAAACTTTTTTTTGTTATGAAGTAATTTGTGGTATCAGGGGTTAAATCCATCTGGGCCCTCACACTGAGCTATATCCCCAGTTCCCTTGTAGGGTTTTTTTTGGAGACAGGTCTAAATTGCCCCTCCTGGGCTGAAACTTGTGATTCTCCTGCCTCAGCCCCTCAGCCACTGAGGGGATCATATGCATATGTAACCATGGTCAGTCCAAGACTTTTTCCAGGTGAGGTCTTGCTATATATTGCAGGTTGGCTTCGAACTCACAGCAATCCTCCTGCCTCAGCCTCCTGAGTGCTGGGACTGCAGGCATGTGCTACCACGCCTGGCTTCAAGACTTTTTAATATCATTTCTGGATCTAGTAACAAAAGGGTTTGTGACTTAGAACTCTTTTCCTTCTCTAGTAATAATGTAAAATCTGAACAAATAAATTAATAAAAAGTTGACATCAATTAAAAGACACTGTCACAATGGATCTGAAAACAAGATCCAACTAGTATACACTGGTTAAAAAGCTGAAATTGTACAGACTGACGTGCATGTGTGAAAATTCTAACAATGGCAGTCTTCTGCTGTGCAAAAGAAATCAATTTAAGTACATCTGGAATCTTCCCTAAAATTCCTCATAGTAAATAAACAATAATCCATTCTCGCCTATCCATTTAAGGATCTAATGGAGGCAACATTAATTTCTTAGCAGTCTAAGTTCAAAGCACTGCCATACAACTCTATCATCTCCTGGTTTCTTGGGCCCAAAGTGATGAGGGAAGAAAAGCCAGGCTACTTGAAACACACATCTACCTCATACCTTGTAAGTTCCCTGGTATCCCTGAGATATTGACAGAAATAAAAGCTTACACCTTGTATGACTTGCTGAGACCAAAAGTAAATGACAGAACTCTGGTCTCCCAAGGCCAATTGTATTCTACATCTCTCTAGAACCTAAGGCTCTGGGGTTCATGTCAGGGGGCCTACTGTACTCAATCACACAGCTCTATTTATGCAGTGCTATGCAGTTTCCAAACTTCTCAACAGTATTTCAGCCTGGGGAAGGGCAGATTTTGGGGGAAAGGAGAATTTAAAATTCTCTGATAACCTCAAATTCTACTCCAGTAAAAAGCAGTCAGGATCATAATAACATTAAAAATCCTGCCAAAAAGTACTCACAACTGAGAAGATACGAATTTATTAAATTACGTAAAGATATTCATACACATTGCAAAAGTGGGTATATCTCTTGAGATTTTGCACTTTTTACCAATGCCACCCAAAAACTAGTAAAATTTTTCATTAAAAAAGTCTTTCATGCTGGGTGTGGTGATGTATACCTGTAATCCCAGCACTTGGGAGGCTGAGCCAGGACTGTCATGAATTCAAGGCCAGCCTGGATTACATAGCCAGTTCAAGGCCACCCTGGGCTATATAGCAAGACCCTGGCTCAAAAAAAAAAAAAAAAAAAAAAAAAAGTCTTTCACAATACAATAACAGTGTAATAAAAATCTCTCTTGATTCCTTGTGCCTGGCAGAGCCCCAGATACACATTGTAGATGCTGTAAATGGTCAACAGTTACATTTCTTCCAGTTTCTGAAATGAACTCCCCACTTGGCTAGCACTCTCAGTAAACCTGCTATCAATTTTGAGGATTTCTACCCTTGCCAGGTAGGACACTAGAATGACTATGCTTACTGTAGTAGAGAATCACACACAGTGAGTCAAATATTCAACATTATTCCGTAATGAATTGGAAGCCAGTGGCAGAAGAGCTCAGGGTAAGTGGGATCTGACTCCTACTTGGTATGTTCTGCTGTGATAACCCAAATCTATTATATCCAACCAGAAGAGTGGCCAAGGATAAATGTTTGGCAAAAAGAACACAGCCTTAAAATCTAAAATGTAACTTCTTAGCCTAAACAGACTAGATTCCACAAAGACAGACATGGTATCTCTCCTTTGGGTCCCCAGTAACTAGTAATTAGAATACAGCAAATATTGCAAAGAATATTTCTAAGAATACTCCTAGTACTAATCCAGGTATGTTCGGTGAGTGTTACCAGGGTGGTGGTTTCAGTTCTATTTGACTCTATCAGATACAATCACACAATGTTAAGACTTTCCCTCTCCACTCCCCTGTCACGAAGGAAAAATGCTAGTAAGTACTATCTCATTCATTCCATCAATGTTGACAGTGACCCCACCTTATATGAGAAAGTGGAAAAGGGATCAACTTTTATCTTATGAACACCTCAGTCCCTCAACAATCAGGCATATTTTTCAATACATTAGCCTCTTTTAATTGAAATCTCAACAAGGAAGTTCTATATTAAAATCAATGAAGAACTAAGTCTGTATGGAGAACTATTAAGAAAGAATACAAAATCCACGCATACGATTAATACAACAAGCTTGTATCATAAAAATCTCTAGTCATGGACACCATGGATATTCAACTGTGAACTGTCAACTTTTTATTCAATTGTTCATTCATGATATTTGAGACTTAACAGCATTCAAATAATTTCTTTAAACATAAGAAATGGGACAGGGATACAGCTCAGTGGCAAAGCGCTTGCCTGGCAAATGCGAGGTCCTGAGTTTGATTCCCCATACCAAACCAAACCAAACCAAACATAACAAACAGGGCTGGGGATGTAGCTCAATGGGAGAGGGCTTGTCCAAGGCCCTAGGTTTGATTCCTACTTCCAGTCTCCCAAAAATATCTCATCAAATACAAAACATTGTCTGTACAGCTAAAGGAGAAAAATCTTTGCAGATTTAAAAAAAAAACAGAAAAAAAAAATAAAGCCTATCAAGCGACACACAACAGAAAAAATCTGAAAACCAAGTTTGAAAGCCCTTCAAAATGAGTTCAACTAACAATAAAATACAGCTCCTTATTGTATTTGATCTTGTATCTGAACACAGGTCACCTTGTTCACCAGTTTGGTATTTATGTGTCAGCTAAGTATTTTTATTTTGACTGAGTAAATTACAAAGATATTTACTGAGCTCTTGCCAATTCTTTAGTTCAAGGAAAGCAGTCCAACATTTACTTTATCAGATGGAGTACTCAATTTTATTTAGATGACGTGTAAAAAGCTTAAGTAAAAAAAAAAAAGGAAAAAAGTACTGAGGAAAAGATACTTTGTTTTCCTAAATTCTGTTCTCAGACCAACTTAGTACTGTATTATAAGGCACCACAGAACTCTCCCCCTAGGATTTACTTTTCATTAAATTTAGAATTCTCTATCACAGGACTTTACATACAAATATATTCTCAGGATGTACATGAAAAGTTTAAACATAATATCTGAATGTTTTCACTAGGAGTAAAGAGACTAAGAGAATAACAGTACTTATTTCCAATTGTTCTTTATAAGAAAATGTGCTGAATGCTGCTAATTATCCCCAAAGTGATGTAAGTGATAAAAGATTTACAACAGGCACCAATCAGAATTCAAGCTGAACCAGACACTGGTATTTAGTTCAATAGAAGAGAGATTCCCCACTAGGCTTGACAATAGAGACTTAAGCAAGTGGAGGGGAGAGGGAGAATTAAACTAGCTTACTAATTACAATGCTGTTCTGCTGTGTAGC
>RJWM01012842.1:8909-55352 GCA_004363535.1 Dasyprocta punctata | reverse complement strand
GGGATATCTAGAAACAAACCATAACATTCTCAATTATTTGAGAGTGCCTTGGAGGGAACTCTTTGATTTGCTCTCTCATGTATAATATAATAATTTAAATTGTCACAAAAATTCATTGAGGTTTTATTTCTACTAATTTTATAAGAGAAGTATCATAAATAGAGTGATTAAGCAATTTGCTAGGTTACAAAACCAGTAAATACTGAAGAGGCAGGATCTGGACTCAGCTGTATCTGACTCTACAGTCCGTACAATCCATCACTTATGTCCACTATCTTCCTTCTTGCCCAGTATTCTTGGGAAGATAGGTTCAGCTGAAGCTTAAAAAACCTTTAGAATTCTTCACAGTCAGAAGGGACTCTAGCTGCTTCTTGGTGCTTTACTGTCTTCAATGAACAGCTTCTACCTCATTGTCCAAAATGGCCACACATATCCACCTATCATGTCCACATTCCAATCAACAAAAAGATATGTTTCCTCCTGTTGAGGAGACATCCTGAAAATTGCGTGCACACACACACACACACACACACACAATCATATTTATATTCCAGAGACATGAATGCATGTGACTGTAAGGGAGCCTGGAAAAGGTAGTCAGACTGCAGGAAGTTGTGTGCTTAGCTCAAAAACATGGTATTATATCATTAAGGAAGAAGGGGAGGATGGATACTGGAGGATTATCTCCAGTACACAGAGCTACTGAAACTATAGGGGAGAATGTATATAAAGCACTTAGCTCACTGCCTGGTATTTAGTAGTTATTTGGAAAAGGTTTGTTATTTATTATCATCCTGTGAAACACATGCAGAAAATCATAAATTCAGAACAAGCAAAGTCACAGAAAAGGGAAAGGGATAGAAGAAGGAAATCATTCTAAATTCTCTGTGGTATTCTGCACAGGCACTTCCCCTCCACTCTCACAAAGCACTGTGCTTACTCCTGTACAGCCCCCCAGGACTACACGGAGGGTGCTTCTGAATACATAGATATTTTAGCAGCCTGCATTGGCGGCATCGGGCCTCGCCCCAGAACCCATGTGGTGGTGATATCACAGGTGACCATTCGTAAATAATTTCCACTGTGGCAGTTAATAGAAATGCAGTTTTCATTACAGTAAGGAAATTGAAATCTCAGCCAGCCTCCATGGGTTCCATCTGAGCCATCCTTCATTTCTCACCAGACGGTGTGTTGTTTTCATTTCCCTCATGATTAACCTTTGTCATGAAGGGTAGGGGAAGGTGGGTAATTGAAATCCCCAGGAAATCTCCGCATCGTACTGCCATCTTAACAATCCTCCTCAGCCAGCATTCTACCAGGGATCTGAAGAGAGAGGAAAGAAACTTGAAAATTTAAAGTGAAGATATTATCAGGAGGGGAAGTTCTGGATGGCCATAATGAGTTGAAAAACTGACAGACATTCAACCACCATGTAAGGGGAAAGAGGAGAAATGAAGAAAGAGTCATGGTATCAAGGGACCCAGGTCATGGAAAATTTCTCATACTTATTACACAACTTCCCCTGGGTGGGATATATTTGGGGAACCCGCAATATGAATGCCTCCTGGTACGGTCTGAAGGTTTGTATCCAGGTCTGAATTCATATTTTAAAACTGCCAAGATGATGGTAGAAGGGATGGGGCTTTTGGGAGATGATTAGGACATGAAAGCAAGTGCCCACATAAAAGACACCCCAGAGGGACCCTTGTTCCTTCCACTACATAAAAAAAACAAAAGAAGATGCCATCCATGAACCAGGGAGCAGGCCTCACCATGCATTCATCTCAGACTTCTCACCAGCACCTTGATCTTGAACTTCTCAGTCTCCAGAACTGGGAGAAATAAGTTATCCATTGATTGTGAGCCATTCAGACCATGGTATTTTGTTATAGCAGCCAGAATGGACTAAGACACTTCCCAGCAAAAAGTAAGTTCCCAACTCTGTTTAGCATTCTGCGTTACAACAATCTGTAACTGTGCAAATTCTCTCTGTTGGGAAAAAGTTAACTGAACAAGAATAGTGCAGAGTCGCTTCTTCAGATCTTCCTTTCCTCTGAACTCTGGGTCATGTCTGGGTTCGTGATTTCTCAAAAGCCCCTCTCTTCCTTTCCTGCCACTGTCAGCTTCTCCCTTGCAGATTTTATTTTTGCACCACCCACTCAACAGAAGAGGCATGGAGCTAATAGATTTGTGGCAGAGAGAACATCTGCTTAGCCACACAAGTCAGGGCATTTAGTCTCATGATTTTGTTGAGAAAGCAGAAGAGAAATAGACATCCTGCCTTTGGCAGAGACCCAGCCTGCTCACAGCTTAGGGTTTTATCTGTTCCCTGTTGTTTTCTGTCTCTGCTCATCAGTGACCAAATGGTTTCTGGTTGTCGTTTTGTTTCCCCAGAGCTGATACTGTGTCATGACCATCTGCAAGTGATTCTTAGGAAGGGGTTATGGTAAAAACAGAAAGGAAAGAAAGTTTGATTTTAGCAGACAACAAGAATCAAAGGCTTCACCTAACCTTCTGCACCCTGGCATGTTTCAGCCATGACCAGTTCCACATGTAGCGGTGAGCCCACTTAAGCCGTCCTAGAGAGTAAAGTATCTTTTTTTATCTGATGCCTCAAGACATGTATAGGGAGACAATTTCCATATCCCTCATTTATTCATTCATGTATTCTCAAATTCTTCTTTCTGTCCAGTCTCCTTTTGGAGGAAATTTCTGTTACCATGATTGACAGAAATTCAGAAGCACTGGAGATAAATTCGTTTATTAACCTCTTGGAAGGCAATCAATGAAACCGCAGATAAACTGGGATTCCAGGTTGGGGATCACTTCCCTAGCCAACTAGTTTGGTTCGAGTTCATCTTCAAACCTGCTTTTGCCTACTCTTATTCTTTCACCTTGTTTCATTTCCTTGGGCACATCGGAAAGACTAGGAGACCAGCAGAGGAACCCGATGTTCCCTCATCTCCTACAGTGTGTCTAAATCCAGTCAAATCATGTGGCATCTTTCTTAGAGCCCAAACATGGAGCTGACCCTTGATCCCTCAACTGTGGAAAGAAGGCTTGCAGTACTGGGGAGGAAGATAGGAGGATAGAGAGTAGGTCTGGAAAGGAAATAATTACAAGTCAGACTTCAGGGTTATGGGAAGGCTTATTTCAACCATCCCTACATTAGACACGAGCAACAGGGTCTCCAACGTGCTCCCTGTATCTGATGAAATTTTGGCCCAATTTGTGCCAAACAGCATTCCGCAAATGCTAGAGTGCTCAACATCATGTGCAAAGGACAAATTACATTCAAATGTAGAACAATTAACAGAAAGAAAGGGATAGAGGTTTTCTTTTTTGTTTCTAACCTAGTGGTGCCTCTATTGACCTAATCACAATGGAGCAGAGTCCAGTAGATGGGAAGCAGGGCAAGGCAGCCAGAAAGCCACAAGATACAGAACTTAGGAGAACATTTTATCATACCAATGACTTCCAGACTAAAGTGGTTTACAATAGTGAACTTTTTCAGGCTTATGTTTATGTGATTGTTATGTAATTGTGTTATAACACTTCAGACTATACCCAGGAAATGTCACTATACAGTCCAGAAAATGTCACTCTAAAATGTAGACATAGGGCACTAGTAACTATAAAATTCGTCTATAAAGAAGTGAATTCTAACTTAAAAAGCACTTTGTTAAAAAGTAACAAATTTATGTCATTCAATATCTTATAATTAGACAAAGTAACCAGATGATAGAGATTTAAATGCATTTCAGAGATAATAACAAAAAATGGTGGTTCTGCTATCTAGATGTGCCCCCAAAGCCTCATGAACTCATAGGTGGGACTTTTGGGAGGTGATTGGATCATGGAGTATATTAGTGATAAGTTTTTAACTAAACGAGATTTGGGATGTGAATTCTGATTGGAGGAGGTGAGTCACTGGGGGTGTGGCCTGGAAGAGGCTGTCTCCCTCCCTCTTCCCTTAATCCCTCTCTCTCTGCTTTCTGTCACCATGCCACAAGCTCTTTAAATCTGTCTCAATTACTTTCTTATCACTAAGATGAATCTAAAGTAATAATGTCATCATAATTGTTATACTAAAATGCTATTTTTGCTCCTGATTTCAGATTTTCCCTGTAAAACTTTATGACTGTTATCTGTTAGCATTTCACAGAAAACTATGATTGATAAAAGAGATAGCAGTTCTTTCATCATACTTTATAGCACAGTCAAACCTTGGATTGCAAGTAACTTGATCTATGAGTGTTCCAATATGAGTAGCATGGCATGCCAAACTCACATAATCATAACTGATCCCCCCCCACTCGGCTGTGACATACAAGTGCTTTGGATTATGAACAGAATGAATTATTTTCATAAACCAAGGTCTTGTTGTATTTCAAAGTGTTTGATATCCAAAGATTATGACAGTTAAAGCTACGGCTTCTGCTTCAGCACTTGTGTGACTGATTTCCTGGATGTTCAATAACTGAGGACTGGGAATCAAAAGCTAAAAAAAGAGAGAGAGAGAGAGAGAGAGATAACTGGGACAAGAAGACAATATTTTAGCCATTACCCTCCAAGGTCAACCAGGATCCAGGGAATAATAAGATTCCCTAAAATGATCATAGGATGCCTGTCAGTCATGCAACCTCCATGCAGGGGGACTGTTGAACTCCAGAAAACAGGAGTCAATCAGTGTACATTGTCCTTCAGAAAAAAAGGTCACTAGAAGGAAACATCTCCCCTCCTTCCAAGGGAAGCCATATCACCAACAACACCATGAAGCATCCTGGAAGATGACACTAGAAGAGCAGAAGAGCTAAGAGGTTATGGACATAGCTTTGCATATATAAAGAAATTAATTTTGACTCACACGTCTCACTTTGACTCGGTCTTAAATACTCAGCAGAATGAATATAGATATAGATAGATACAGATACAGATAGATACAGATGATGTAGATCCAGATATATAGATATAGATATAGATAGGTAGATAAAGCTTTTTGGTTATACTTTTTTAGAAAGCCAGAGAGAGACTGAATGAAAGACAAACAAAATCTAGGCTAGACATGAAAGAGAGGTTACCAACATTACACTATCCCCTACTGGAAGTCTCCAACCATACCTGTAACATCACTATGATGATCAACAAGGCTAAAAAAGCCATGTGACAGCCACAGAGGCACAACAAAAGTCTTTGAATTCCTTGACTGAAATAGTTCTTCAAAACCACAGAGCCTCAAACTCCTCATGGCCCAAACTGGAGGAACTTGCACAATCACAAATGGAACCTGTCATGTTTAGATAAATAATTCACATCAAGTGGAGAAAGACCTTAAACTAATAAAAAAGAAATGTAATAGAAAGAAACATTCAACCTATAGATAACCTTCATGAGCAAATTGGACCAGGACCCAGCTGGTTACAGTCCATACTCCAATTCCTTATGAAATGTGTCTGGACTTGGCTCCTTCACCCCAATCTGTCTTTTTCATTCTGGTTCTTATGTCCAGACCATGTATTCTTAATCATTTGGTAAAGTTTGTTCCTTCTCACCTAGAGATTGGCAAACTCCAAATGGTCGTGCAGATGGAGCCAATGATGAATGTGCCAGCCTGGGGCCCACTTTACTGACCCTTTGAAGAGAGTCCATAACTGCTGAATGAATTCTATCAAATTCCCCTTAAATTAGCTCTCTGGAGAAAATCCCTGACTGCCGTCCCCTACACTGACCCCTTTCAGCAAGAAGTAGCTAGCGTCCATCTTCACCCCTTCTTCCCTACAGCAGTTAAGGATACTTCTTCAGAAGTGGAAAATATAAAAAACAGTCTGGTTAGATAGCTTACGCATAGACTAGGAAAAGGGCCTGAGACAGAGTTGGGTGATCGGCCATGTTGCCAAGACTTAGAATGAGACTAGGTAGCAAATGAGGACTGTGGACAAGATGGAACTTCCTTAGGCAACATGGAATGTAGCCCCTTCCTACTAAATTTCTGAGTTTTTATGAAATTTAAAATCCCAAAATAATTGATTTTTCTTTAAAATTCCAGTTTTCTTTAAAATATACATGTTGGATAACTGGGCTAGAGATCCTGAGTCCCAGTTGACCATTTTAAATCCACAGAGCCACCTGTGACCAGTGGCCACTTAACAACGGAGCAATTCTCATGCTCCACTCATCCAAAAGAAGTTCTGGATCAAGCAACCACATAGTAAACCACTCAGAAACCTTCTTGGAAATTCAGGAGCTATTTTTTTGCTCCTCACTTCCAATAAACCCTCTCCTAACTTCAAAAATAAAGCAAGCAAGCAAGCAAGCAAGAAAGAAAGAAAGAAAGAAAGAAAATCAAAAAGATAGAAAAAACTAACATGAAATAAATAAGGCTTTTAATCTAGGGGGGGAGGACTGTATTTGTTAGTGAATAGTTAAAGTGCTATAACAAACAGACTGAAAATACCATGGCTTAAAAAACAATGAAAACTGTTTGTCACATAAAAGTTCTGCTGTAAATGGTACCAGTCAGTGAGGAAATTCTGTTCTGCAGTCATTCAGGAACCCTGCTTCTTTCCAAGTTACTGTTCTGCCACACACAACCGCCACCCAAGATCTTGTCCAGGTGAGTCACTACCACGCCCAGACTTTAACCAGCATGAAAGAGGCATACCTGTGGTCTTCAGGCTCGGACCAAAAGGTAGCACCATCATTTCTACTCACTTTTAACTTGCAAGGAATTTTTCACAGGGTCACACCTAGCTGCAGGTGAGGTTATGAATAGAGTCTAGCTCTGGGGATCTGTGAGCCAAAAAGGAGAGGAGAACAAATCTCTGTTCAAATTCAGTTATTTTCATTACTCATTGTGTGCGTGGGTGAGTCATACAGCTGCTTTCTTCGTCTTTTTTGCTCATTTATGCAACCAGTTCTCTCTTTGGGGCCCTTTTTAATTCCACGAGTATTTCCTGGCCATTTACTATGCATTAGCCACTGCCGTCAGGCCTGGAGTTCCAACTGTAAGTAAGCCCCTACCCCTCTGAAACAGTTTTATTGTGAGGCTAATAAGGAACTCCAAGTCCCTTTCTTTTCATTCTAAATAAACATTCATTTCCAGGCTTAATCTTACATTCCTTTTTCTTTAATTACTGTTTTCTTATATACACTTCAAACCACAGAAAATTTGGATTGGCTAGTGCTTTCACACTAACAACCTCATTGTGAAAAAGAAAGTGTTGTGGCTTGTATCTAGATGGCCCCCAAAGCTTCATGCACTCATAGGTGGGGCTTTTTGCAGGTGACTGGATCTAGGGTGTGTGATACTGGGATTAGGGTGTGTGGTACTAAATTAGTCCACTGATTGAAATTAGCATAGTTCTGGGAGTGGGTAATGGGAAGGCCTACCCTGGATGTGGGTGGCACCACCCGAAAGACTGGTAGCCTGGATGGGTTAAAAGGGAAAAGGAGGCTTGTTTCACTGCTGCTGCTTCTTGCCTTCCCTGTCATGGACTGTTCTCCACTTTGATGCCCCTGTGCCATGCTGTCCTGCCTTGGAACCAGCTAACTGTAAACTGCAACTGTTACACACTGTGAGTGGAAATCAACCCTTCCTCCTTTTACTTGTGAGTGTCAGGTATGTTCTCCTAGCAATGAGAAAAGTAACTAAGATAGAAAGTAAACAGCCTAATAAATAAATACATATGCATCATGTGGTGATTATGTTATGATAGAAGAAATATAGATAAGGAGAAGACCTGTTTTATTTGTGCAATTTAGGACCCATGGAAGGAGGTATCATGTGAGCAGAGATGGAATAATGGAAGTCATTTCCACTTTTCTCTATTATACAAACTGTTATGACTCACCCTCTCATGCGTAAATCTTTGTGGATGCTTTTCATTATTTCTTAGAATCTATTTCTGGAAATAGAGTTAATGAGTTGGAAGGGCTAATGTTCTTAAGTTTCTGGAAACCACATACATCCTAAAACTTTTCTTTTTTATTGAGTCTTCTTATTAGAGTTATAAAAGAAGCACATGACACAGACCTAGATTTCAAGGCATTTTAATTGTATACTTAAATATTTTCAAAGCTTAAAGATGCTTAAGGCTTTGAAGGGTTACTTACATTGGGACTGTCAGAGCTTTCATCCCCAGTGCCTTATCCAATCCTTTTCACTTCTCACTCTCAGTCTAAACACCCTCCTGCCATGCTTTATACTAAAATTGTTTTCTAAATTGTGGAATTTTGGAGAAGGAACCATGATGATGGGTTCATTTGATCTCTCCATCTTACAGTTGGGAATATCGAGGTCCAGAAATACTGTCAACTTCCCCTAAGCCTCATTGAGAGTCCATGGTCAAGGCAAAATAGAGCCTCAATCTCCTAGTTCCTGTCTGAGCATCCAGAACTAACAGCAAATCAAATATTCAGTGTTTTACGATGACAGGACTGGAAGCATAAGTTTATAATAAATACCCATAGGTATGGCTGCCAGTTTTACTACTGTATAGACAGTAATCAGCATTAATTAGATGATAAACGTGAAGGATAGTGCAGGGACACTGCAAATAACATTTAAATGTTAGTGCTGGGTTCTGCTTTGGTGGCAGAGCAAGGGGCATATCTCAAAGCAGATGTGGTACATAGATAAATTATATAGGTTGTGACCTTGAGGCTTGTAGGCCTGGGCAGAAGATCTCAGTGGAGAAGCTGGGGAAAGAGTCACATGAGATCACCTTGGAATAGAGACCAAGTCGAAGGGACAGCAGGAGAAAGGGACCCAGGTGGAGGCCTCTGTGGGCCCATGCCAAGGTCAGCTTTCAGCTGTAACCAGGCCTCTCCAGGTTGCCAGCACCCAGCCCAAATTGCTTGGGCCATCCAGCCACATGAGCATTCCCTTATTCCCTTCCCTGTCCCCTTTCTGGGCTTCATTCCAGGGACAGAGGGAATGAAGCAAACTGCATAGGCAGAAGGTGAGCAGAGAAAGGAAAGGAAGAAGACCAAGCCAGGGCAGGCTTCCAGAGTGAGGCAGGGCCCGGCCAAGGGAGGGGAGAATATTTAAGCCTAAATCAGTTTTGGACTTTTAACTATTACTTGGGTACTGGAACGCTAAGATCTAAATGGAGGATACTTTTTGAATCGAACAACTTTAAATTGACTGAATGTGACAGTAAGGCTACAGCCCTGCCTAAGTCACTGTGAGGGATGAGGAACTGTTGGTATTGACATTTAAAGAGAGGATGGGAGAGCTCACACACCTTGGGTCTTCTCCTAATGCTCTTATGGGGCAAATAGGTGACAGGCAGGCAGGAAGATAGATATGCACAGAGTTCATTTTGTTCACAATCCCTGTGTTGTGCTTTCTCAAAATGTCAGTTAATGTGATTTTAACTGAGAAGTCATTCTGGCTATGTTAAACACATGCAGTATAGTTTCCTAAATAACCACTTTCCATTAATAGGACACACTTTGGTCCTACTCTCATGCACTCACTCATGAACCAAAATGTTTGGACTCCTTTTTAAGCTTCATATTCCTGATTGCATGCATGCAAATTTTATTTTCTATAGTTTTTCGCTCACTAGAGTCCCATCAGTATATATTATGTAGGTCAATATCACTCTGAACATAGCCTAAGTTTATGATCACAAGCATTGACTCCTAATGTCCTTCAACCATAGAGGCCCATAAAGTATTTTTACGTTCCCCAGTCCTCTATTGAAAGCCCATACAGATTACAGTCTGTTGTTTACTAATCCACCCATCATAGCCGGGTGTGGTGACACACGCCTTTAATCCCAGCACTGAGGCAGGAGGATCACTGTGAGTTCGAGACACGCCTGTGCTACAAAGTGAGTTCAAGGCCAGCCTGAACTGCATAGTGAGATCCTGTCTCAAAAAATAGTGCCAGGGATTAGCTCAGTGGCCTAAGCACCTGCCTGGCAGGTGCAAGGTTGTGAGTTCAATCCCCGGTACACCTCCCAAAAAAAATCCACCCATCATTTATTGAGTTGGGTACCCTCTATATTGCAATAATTCAATAGAGTGCTGTAGATATATACTTGATGACTGACTAACAGCTCCTGCCCTTCCAGTACCTATGATCTTGTGGTTCTTTGGCTGCAGAATTGTTGTGATAGCAAGTAAAAAAGATGATATTGTATTAAAGTGCAGTGGTAAAACTGGAGTGTTATGGTTTGATTGCCCCCAGCAAAGCTCATGTTGAAATTTAATCTCCATGCTTAGATATTAAGAGGATGGAAACTTAATCTGACTATGGTATTTGGAAAAGACACTGCTGGGGAATAAGTAAGGTTAAGTGAGACCCTCATCCATTGTGACTGTGACTTTATAGAAGAGAGACCTGAGCTGGGACACTCAGTCCTTCTCACAAGGCGATGCACTCTACCATTCCATGGCCCATCAGGAAGCCAAGCAGATGCCAGGATCATGCTGTTGAATTTCAGGACATGCATTAAGTAAATCTTTTTCTTTATAAATTTCCTGTCTTTGGCATTCAGTTAAGAACAGTAAACAGACTAAGATCAGGAAGAAATGATTAGCTCTATGTTGTGGTTTCGATTCAGAAGTCTCCGAAAGCCTCATTTGCTCAGAGGCAGAACCTTTGGAAGATGACTGTATTATGGGGGCACTGGAGCTGGACTTGCAGTTAGAAGGGGGGTCTAGTCAGAAAGAGTGGGTCACTTAGAGCATGATCCAGAAGGTCATGTATCCCTTCCTGCTCCTCCCTTGACTTTCTGCATCTTGTCTGCCATGCCATGAACAGCTTTCCTTCACCATTCCTATGTTATCCTTGCCTGGATCCAGTCAGCTATGGACCATAATATGAACCAAAATAAACCTTTCTTTTCTTAAGTTATGGGTGTCAGCTATTTTGTCCCAGCAGCAAGGAAATTGATTAAGTTGCTCTACTTTATAATGGGTCAGATCAGCTTCACAATTAGAGAAGACCATTAATGTTGGAAGGATTGGTAGGGCTTGCCTAGGCAGCCAAAGGGAGCTGAAGCAGGAAGGGGAACAGCTCCTACAAATGTACTGCATGGATCAGGGTAGCCTAAATTAAACTTGGGTGATAAAATGATCCTGAGGCTAAGGTTAATTTCCCACTCAAATCAAACATCCAATGCCAGACAGCTGTTTAGTGGAAGTAGTAGGCAGGGCTCTGCTCCACACCATTACTTGGGGACCCATGCCGGTGAGTCTTACAGCTGTGCCACCTGGAACAAGTTGGACTTGCAGAAAAACAGATAAGCCAAAAGGTAACATACTGGTTGTTAAACGCTTGAGCTTAGAGATGATGGTTATTATTTCCATTCTTGCCTCAGGGTTGTGCACTGGGACAGGAAATGCACAGGAAGGAACATGAGGCACATTCCAGGAGCAGTGAATGTCTCAGCTTATGGCACAAAGGCATGAAATCCTTTCCTGGGTTTAGGGGAAGTGTGACTAGTTCAGAATGATTAGAGAAGAGTGCTGGAAAGAAGTGTCCTAAGATGAGTTAGAATAGGAAATGAAGAGATGATGAAATCTTATGTGTTTTGCACCTTCTGTGCAGTTTTTGAAGAGTTTTAAATTCATATTTGCATTTTAAATACATCTCTTTTTCAGGAGCATGGAGAACGAATTGGAAGAGATTGAAACACGATGGGAATATCAGTTTGATTTCCACAACTGCCCCAGTTAAAGATAATGAAGGAATAAAAGGGTCACCAGGGATGATGCGAGAAATATTAAAAAGATAGTAAATGGAACTTCATGATAATTAGATATGAAAGATGGAGAATAGAATGACTTCCAAGTAGATGGGTCTTGGTGCCACCAGTCAAGATTTGAAAAACAGGAGTGTCTTAGTTTATTTAGGCTTCTATAAAAGCTACCTTAGATCGGGTGGTTCATAAACAGCAAATTTATTTATCACAGTTCTCTTCCTCATTGGTGGTATCTTCTCACTGAGCCCTCACATGATGGGAGGGGTTAACAAGCTCTCTCAAGTGTCTTTTATAACAACACTAAGCCCATTTTTGAGAGCTCCAACTTCATGATTTAATCATCTCCTGTATTGGGTATGCTATGTTTCCCCAAGTTCTCATGTACTTTTGATGGGGCTGAGTCTGACGCTGATGATCAGTTTGTTGTCTAGCGCCAGGATTGATGATGTGAGTGCTACACCCGCCCAGGGGTGGAGCTGAGATACAGTGTAAGGGAGGAGGGTCTTCCTCTTGCTCGCATCCACCCTCTCTCTCGCACACGTGTGCTCTCTCTCTTGCCAGCACACCTGGTGGTTGCAGCCACCATGAACAGCAGCCCTGCCACACCATGCCGACTTGGAGCCAACTAAGTATGGGCTGAAACTCCTGAGAAACTGTAAGAAATAAACCTTTCCTTCCCTAATTTTGGGCATCAGGTATTTTGTCTCAGCAACGAGTGAAAAGTAACCAAGACATCTCCCAAAAACCTTCTACCTCTTACTTCCTTCACCCGGGGGACTAAGATTTTAATATATGAAAATTTTCCAAGGGAACATAAACAGTATGCTATAATAAGGAGAATAAGTGGGTTTTGGACATAAGGGTAATTTGAGGCCTATGTGCAATGAGTTTGAGTTATGCTTTGAGCATTGTTACAGATTGAATTGTGTACTCCCAAAAGATGTGTTCAAATCATAAACCCCAATATCCCAGAATACAACTTTATTTGGAAATAGGATTGTTGATGACTTTGTCTAAAATGAGGTCCTACTGGAGTAGGAGAGGCTGTCAGTCTAACACAACCTGGTGATCTTGTAAGATGGTCATGTGACAAAGGAGGCAGAGATTTGAGTGCTGCATCTAGAAGCTGGGAAACACTGATAACTGCCAGCCAACACCAAAAGCTCAAAGAGGCAAAGAAGGGTTCCCACTGCATGTTTCTGTGGCAGCTTGGACCTGCTGACATCTTGACTTGAGACTTTTTACTTCCAGAACTGTGAAAGAATAAATGTGGTTTTAAGGCACCCAGTTTGTGGTACTTTCCACGAGCAGCCAGAAAGAACTGCTGCAAGCATGCAGGTAGAGCTGTCCTGGGTGAGGCCTAGATGAAGTCAGACTAGCCTTTTCTCAAAAGCCCAAGGAGGGAACATCAAGAAACACAGAGTATGCTGGACCATGTGCTAGAAGGGGTTTATTCTGCCCAGGAGTGGAGAGAAAGAAAGACAATTGAATGGGATGCTTTGCAATGAGGATGACATCTGAAGAGGGCTTTGAAAATAATTAATGTCTCTGCTAAGTGATGATAAACTCCAGGGAACCAAATGCCAATATCTATTCAAGAAGTTGACAAATATTTACCAAGTACCTCTGTGTTGGGTTCTGTAGGCACTGAGAATATGAGGTATGGTCAAAGTATCCAATGAGTGTGTAAAAATTTTAAGTTATTACAGTAAGACACATTGCCATTAATCTCCCTCAAAATACCCCTCTTGCTTCTAACATACTTACCCCATTGTTCTTGGCACTTTTCAAAGCAGTGCTGGAAGTTCTTTTTCATAAGTATCTTTGTGGGGTGTGCTCAACAATTCAGTGAATGCTGCAGCTGAGTGCCACCCAGCAGAAAAACAGGCTCATAAATACATTAGGGTGTGTCCTCACCTACTTTATTCAGTGGATCTGGCATCATGTGACTTCTGGATCTCCCCCAAAATCAAAATGACCATAAAAGGTAAATCATGAAGGTTTTGAGTTGATTCAGGACATCAATGCAGCCACAATAGCACAACAGAAGACATTCAGGAAAGAGAATTTCCAGAACTGCTTCAGAAAGTGGCAAGAACAATGGGATGAATGTATTGGAAGTCAGGGGGAGTATTTTTGAGGAGGGATTAATAGCAACATGTCTTTTACTCTAATATTTTTTAAAAATTTAAACACTGTATTTTTCAATCACACATATGATGGTGAGCAAAACAAGCCACAAACCCTATTCTCATGCCATTTATAATCTAATGAGAAGACAGAGATTAATCAAATTGTTTCCAAAAGCATGTGTAAGTACTCACCCTGAGAAATGTTGTAAGACAAGGTAACCCAGTGTTAAGATACTGCAAGGAAAATGTTTTAGCCCTGAACCTGTGAACAGCTTTTAGAGACAGTAATGTGTGAGCAGAGGTCTGAATTAGAAGAGTTAATTTGAGGACATGAAGGAAAGAGGGAGAAAAAGTCCAACAAAGGCTCTGAAGTTGAGAAGCAGATTTGATAGTCTAGAGACAGCCAACGTCACTGCAGGACAAAAGGTAAGAGGAGCTGGGACTGAGAACAGGAAGCAGTTCTGTCTCTCAGGCCTGGAATCCATGAACAAAGGATGGGAAAGAAGGCTAATTAATGAACTTCAGCAGGGGTGGGGATAGACAAGAGCAGGTAGGGGTGCATGTGTGCATGTGTGTGTGTGTGTGTGCATGTACACATGTGTGTCTATATGTGATCTTCATGAGAATGGTTGGATAAGGCTAGAATGGAAGAAAATCAAACAACTAAGAAATGATTGCACTGGGAATGCACTGGGATTGCACAGGGAAGATGGTAGCAGCAGAGACAACAGATTCAAGAATTATTTCTCTAGGCACTCAATGAAGGTAAAATGAGTTAATAAACAAAATCAACTGTCTATCTACAGCTATTCTATGTTTTTCCCTATTTTGAGGTTTTAAAATATCATCTCACTGAAAAGTGATATGGATTCCCTAGTACAAAATGTCTTGACTTCCCATAATGAAGACTTCATTTATGAAAGACAACTCCATCTATGAAAAAGAGAAATTAAATGGTTTTCTGGGGGACATGGTAAGACTTGCATGAGTTGGGAGAAACGTGGCCATAAAAGAGAGAATGAGAGCCTGGCTCATGAAGGCATTCACAAGTCACAGAGTACCTGAGGCAAGGACTTATCAGAAGAAAGGGGTCCCTACAGCACCTGCCAGCCAGTGAGCTTCTCATCTAATGTTGTCCAAGAGTCATGACTGTGTTCAGAGGAACGTAATGTACAATGCACTCTCCCAAGGAACCCTGCAAGACAGAGTCATCATTAGAAAGCATTTAAGCTTCCATAGTCAGATTTTCCTCCTCAGTTGCACATCGCCTCTCACAAGAGGTTGAGAATTGCATTACCAGAATGTGTGCCTCTTCTCAGGCACACACCACATGCCTTTCTTGAGCTTCATATTCTCAGCTGTGGAAGGAAAGGCAAAGCCATAGTTAGTCCTTCCTGGGTTCTCGGAGACTTGTCGCATGCTTGCAACTTGGGCTTTTGTTGTGTTTAAACTAACTCATTTGGACACCAAATTAAATCCAAGATGCTGCACTAAGTGGTTCTCATTCATTTTCCTTCCCCATGATGCCAGGAAAGAATGGAGTCAGAGGAATGAAAGTCATCTAACCATCTATGTACGTCTTTGTGTCTCTGCATTTGATAGAGTCTGAGAAATATTGGGGAGCTGCTTCAAACCTTACCTTCATAGTGTTGTACAATAGATAGTGGAATACTTTCTGTGGATTTCATTTAAAATCAATATGTTTACATCCTAATTAACCAAGGAACAATAGCTACTTATGAAATAAATGATGCAGTATTTGCTTTAAAAATACTGTGAAGTTTATCACATTTACATTAATGCCCAAATTCCAATGACTTTGAGCTCCCCTAGCCAAATGTGAGGAAATGATCCCCTTTTAAATTCTTCCTGCCTTTACTAGGTGATTCCAAAGGGATGTCAGCCTCCTGGCCACCAGTGCCACATAGAAATCTTTGTGTCTGTCTACAGTAAGCTCCAGTGGTTTTTTGGAACCCACCAAACACACCCTCAGACAAACTTCTTTGTCACCACAAATGACAATGCCCACCTGGACCCACCCTGATTGTGTGCCTCATCCAATCATTTGGGTGTTAAGGCAGGATGCCTGTGCCCAAGCTTTCATAGAATCTTTCATGGAAACAGTTCCGTTAGCCTTTGACCCTTACCCTTCTTGTTCCAGGTGGGTGGCAGACAAAGGCCATGACAGCAGTCTGTCTTTCTTGTCATCCTTCAACTCTTTGTCCCCTGGCACATTCTATTCCCAGGCATATCCATGACACCAAAGAATTATGGGAGGGAGCAGGGGTATCAGTTACTCCTTTACTATTTTTTCACCAACAGCATCAGAGCCTCAGCCTAACCTGCCCCATACTTCCCAACACACAAAGAAATGCAAATGCAGATTAGTTTTTGTATAGATAAGGTGGTTTAATGACATAAGCCCTGGAGGATGAATATGTGGATGTTCCTTATTTTTGCCTACAGAGATATCTACTTTCTTTGCATTTTTATTGTTATTGTCATTTTGTAAAGCTTTTGAAATTATGCAGTAATATATATTTTATTATGTAATGTTTTCACTTAAAAATAATTACTTCTTATATCAGTATTTGACCAGTAACTGGAAGGCCTGCAGTTTATTTTGATCTTGTTATAAATTACATTCAACCGTTCGCATGTTATCTGAATTTGTGTCTCACCCAAATAGGAAGCTGGTGAAAGAGAACATCTGTGCGCCTTACCGTGTGCCAGGTGCAGCTAGCGTGCATCCCTCCCTGGAACTCTGGGCGGCCACTGTAATCCCTACCACATTTGTGAGGAAACAGCAAGTTCCAGTGGATGGAAACAACAATGTAGTGCATGATCAATGCCATATGAGCCACCCAGAGACCCAAGTTTTGCAGGAGCCAAGACCCCAACAGTCTTTCCTGGCCAGTGTATCTAATGAGGGCACCAACTGAATTGCCCTGTCTCAGAGAAGCATTCTTCCACTTACCCCAAATGCCCACATCCTGGAAATAACAGACCAAGGCTTGGCCTGGGTGGACTCTCTCCTAACCTGCACCCACACACTCTTGCCCAGAGTCAGCAAAACTCAGCCAGCCACGTTCAGAGCAGCTATGGGCCCACTGTACCTGCCCCACCCAGCCTCCTGTAAGAATTTAAGCCAGTAGGCAGAGAAAATTAGACAGGCCATTGTAGGGTAGAGGAAGGGAAAAAATACAACCAGCAGCTGCTGCCTAATTGGCATGCTAAATAGCTAGAGACTGGAAAGTAGAGAAATGTATTGAACAAGCTTTTTTCTTCCTTCAGGGTGGAGTCTAGGCTTCAAGTCTCCACCCTAGTCACACGCTAGCTGCAGCTATTTCTGTCTAAAGGCCCGAGGGAACCTGCCAGGGAAAACAGAAGCAAAGGTACAACAAGGCCGCTTCTCCTCTGGGTCACACTCAGACCCAGGGGGGACCTGCGGAAACACATGCAGGTGTCAGCCACAGAGCTGCAGAGAAATGGGTCTTCCTGGCTGGAAGAAATCGCTAAAGAGCATGTTGGCGGATGCTTCACAGCACAGAGCTGGGTGTTAGGCCAAGGCCAACAGTACCTGTGGGACTCAGAGTAGACTAGAGCAGCAGCAGAGGTCAGGATCACTCCCTGAGCAGCTGGAGTCAGAGTGGGACCAGCAGCCAGATGTAGAGTTGGCCAGGTGGCACCCTCAGGCCAATCAGAAGTGGAATGAGGTGGCACATGGTGGTCCAGAATGTGTTCAGAGATGTGGGGCAAATTTCTGATTTCCTCTCTGATCCTGTGTGACTATATGCCTGTTAGTAAACTCTCCAAGATGCTGCTTCTCTATGTGAAATGCAGGCTGTAATTTAACCAGCTGGATGGTGATTTTGAGAACAGTAAATAGACAATAAGTGCACACGGCAGTTCTGCAGCATGGAAACCACAGCTGTTACAATAGGACTTTGTGCTGGGACTCAAAAATGCCTCTGTTGGCCAGTCTGCACCAGTGACTTGCAGGGGAAACACAGTCCCTTCCTCCTGGAGGGCTGACAGGGCTTGGACACAGATTTCATCTCATGCAAAGCTCTCTCCCTCTTGTGCAGGGGCAGAACAAAAAGCAAGCTGGAGCTGACAAGTCCTCTGAAACACGTACCTGATCAAACCCTTCACATCCTGCCATCTAGGCTGCTCCAGCAGGGTGGGCTGGGCATGAGTTAAATTCCTTCCTCTCAAAATGCCCAAAAGCCTCCACCTCTGACTCCTGAAAAGACCTTCCCTTCCTGTCTCAGCACAGTCTCACTCTCCCCTGTCTAGAGCTTTCCTAACCCTCAGACCACATCAGCATTTCTCCCTGCACTTCCCCCATGATCTGAGTGTTAGTCCTAGGACGGGGATGCATGATCAAGATTATGAATAAAGCAGAAAAAGCATTCATTGCCCTCCCCCTCCCCGCAAGAAGAACTGCAGCCCACTGGGACTCAAGAAGTTCTGCTTTGAGATCCCTCTATTGGAGACTGATGACTTCACCTCCCTCCTAGCTCTCATAGCTAGAGTAAGGCTTTCCAAAGACACTTCCCAGGTTTGGCATCTGATGGGGGGGAAGAAACAAGAAGACCAAAAATGTAAGGGGAGACCCTGGGGACCACCAGCTGGAGAAATGTGAGCGACCTTGTCACGCAGCCTTGGGAGACTGGCAAGCTTCACTTTCATTGCCTGACCATTTAGCACGGTGGGCCTCTGCAATAGAAGAAATTGTTCCCAAACATAGCACAAGAAAAAAATATTTTCTTTTGGTTGCCTTAGGACCTGAGTCCCTTTATATCAGATCCTCCCAGTGGGTATTTCCTAACTGGGGAGGTGTTTGTGAAGGAAGCCATGCACCCACACATAAGCAAAGGGTGAGGATCCCTGCTCCACAGAGAAAGCTAGAATTTCCTGGTAAACTCCCAAAAGGACTGAGATGTGACTCTGTGGCTGGTGCCTAATCACCTGGAAGCCAGGGAAGGAACCTGAGGTTTCACACATGTCCCACTCCCCTGGCACAGACTTGGAGCCTTCCCAAGCCTTGAGACAGTCACCTGTCCTGGGCATTCACTCCTCTCTTCACTGGCCACCATGCACAGTCTGTCAGGCTACTTACCGGAAGGATCAGAAATCACCACTTCTACTCCAGATATAGGGGGACAATTGGCCAGTGTCACCCACCTGGCCTCTTCTGGCCAACCTAGCCTAAGTGCAGCCCTGGCCTTGGGAATGTCCCAGTTGCCCAGGAAGTAAGCTACTGAGCATAGCAAGACATTCCTGATTGTGTCTGGGCTATTTTTATGTCCATGCAGGAAAAGACCTCAAGGACACTCTGTCCCAGACAGTATCATTTCCCTGAGAAATTACTATAATGCACACCCTAGAATAATAATTTGCTTTCTTCTTATCCCCATAAAATCTCAAAAATTTAAATACTGAGAAAATGAGTTTCCTCTGACAACTTTTTTTTTTTTTTTTTCTGGTTAACAGGAAACTTTTTTATCTTGACCAGTGATGCTGAAAATCTCTGTCTCATGAACCAGTGCCTGAGCCCCTTTGGAATCATTTAGGAACCTGTCAGGCTGCAAGGCACTTTGGATCCAGATGGCATAGGATTTAGAGGTCCAGCACACCAGAGACAGAGTCAAATCTGATTCCAGTATTGCTGCTGGATCAGGTGTCTTGTTTCTGATTGGCTCTAACCAGTCCTTTTATATGAGCTTATTTTGCTGTGTGTCTTCTTTCCCTAAAATTGAAGCATCAAAATTCAATTGAGGGCCCAACAGGGCTCCTTCAGGACCGGCTCTAGTTGGAGAAATTCTTTTTGACTGACATATAGGTTCTGGCCACATTTTGACTATGGGATGACTTTAGCATTCACTTGGCAAGGGCATTTCTATTTGGCTCCCTGTGAAGTCATAGCAATTCTAGTTATTTCTGTAGAGTGTGATTGCTTGGTGTATTTATATGAGCCATCCATCAGTACTGAGCTTTTCTTGTGTCTGGAGTCACTGATATTATCACAATTATGAAATGTTTATTTTCTAAGATCGGCTGAGGCTGATAAGGCACATTTGAGCCACTGAAGCATCTTGTAAGTAGAGACAGTTTAGATAAGCATAAGACTCTTTTTTTTTTTTTTTTTTGGTAGGAGCTAAATCTATGAATCTAATCAATCTATGACTTCTCCCTTGACTGAGATGTAACATTCAATGGGTGTGGTTATCACATAGCTCCTTTGAGAAGTGGGACCCCTCCAGCTCCCCTGACAAAGAAGATTGCTGCCGACTTCCTTCCTTTCCTCTGCCTCCCACCCAGCTGGGTAGTGCAGGCCCAGGAACCTAGGGAAATGAGGTTGCTGCAAAGAGACACAGGTGCAGATGAATGTTCTTGATCCCAGGGCCTATTTGGTAACCACACGAGGCAAAAGAGATCCCCCTGCCAAAAAAAAAAAAAAATTAAATTAAAACATCCCATACTAGTGAGGGATGAATAGGCTCAGGAATTTAAAGCCTAAGCACAAATCTATTTGAAGGACAATCACATTGTCCGTCAAAAAGGGACGTTTCACTTCTATAGTGATTGTCTGGGCCCCTCTTATGCCCAGGTGCTGTTTCCTGGTATAATTACAGTGAGGAAGACAGGCTTCACCTTTGCTAATCTTATTTTTCCAAGGCAGGAACAAAGGCATAAGCAACCAAATATGGAATGTGCTGTGGGAGAACAGTGAGGAACATGGACAGAACAGGAGATGCAGGGCTGGTAAGGACGGGGTGGGTGGGCTGGTGTCCACTGGTGGGTGCTCAGGAATAACCTTCAACACTTGCTCCCCAGCCAGTAACTTCAATTACGTCTTTCCTTGTTAAATGAGCTAATCTCATCAAAGTGGCTCATAAAGGTGCCCAGTCTATGGCCCCTGCTGTTGTCTAGCTATGCCTGTATCTTTACACTCTACAGCCAACATTTCTCACTCTTGAACAGTCTCTAGAGTTAATCTGGTTTTCAGGAAACAGATTTACACTGTGAATGTGGAACAAAGAGAGAAGCAAGCAGCATGACCTGCAGAAACATAAAGGTCATCACACGGAAAGGGAGAATAAAATAGAGCTACAGATCAAGAAAGAAGAGACTCTTCATAGGTACTGCTGTTGCAGTTGCCCCTTGGGATTCTCCTCTCCACATATGTGGGTCTTAAACTTTAGCACTCATCAGAATCCCCAGGAGGACTTATTAAAGAGAGTACCAACCGCACCCTCCAGAGTCTCTGAATTACTAGGTTGGAATAGAGCCAGTGAACACATTTCTAACAAGTTTCAGCAGACACCGATCCCACTGGTCTGGGTCTGCATTCTGGGACTCACTGCCCTACCCATGACTTGAGGCCTGACATTTAAATTGCATCTTGACTGTATCAGGTCACCTGTCCAGCTTGTCAGTGTCAGTTAAGGTCTTGTCATTCACTGTATTTGGTTGGAGGCACCCTAGGCCTACATCAAATGTGTACCTGGCTGGTTAAAGACCCATAAAATAGAGCCGGGCGTGGTGGCGCACGCCTTTAATCCCAGCACTCGGGAGGCTGAGGTAGGCGGAGCGTTGTGAGTTCGAGGCCGGCTTGGGCTACAACGCGAGTGTAAGACCGGCCTGAGCTACATAGTGCGACCCTGCCTCAAAAAACCAGGGCCAGGAGTTTGGCTCAGTGCCTTAAGCGCCTGCCCTGGCAAGGCGCAAGGTTGTGAGTTCAATCCCTGGTGCCGCCAAAAAAAAAAAAAAAAAAAAAAGACCCATAAAATATATAGATCCTTAAGTAAATTACAACCCACGTCAGGCAATTAAACCCCTAGCACTTAGGTTCACCTCATTATCAATTACAACAATTGTCAATATTCTGAAGTTTTAAAACATCGGAGAGTTTAAAACACAAAAACAAGAAAAACAATGCCCAGGCTCTTCCCTAGGGGTCTGATTAGCTTGCAGTCCCCACAGGCACTGGATTTTAAAAAATCCTCTGGGTCAGTCAAATGTGCAACTGCCCTCTAAGAGAGCTCTCCTGCTTTAACCTATTCAATCAATACAAGTGAACTGTCCTGCCCATGTAACTTTGCTTTAACAAGATTTAATTTAATTAAGCTATTGTAAGATTTAGGGTCAAAAGCTTTGCTGACATCAAGGTGTGGTATTGGTCACTGTACTTTCAGAAACAAAATTATATTGGTTCAGTGTGAAATGATTTTAGGGACACATAATGATTCTCAAGATCATCTAATTCAAATGTTTATAGTCAGTGGAGGTATTTTGCCTGGAGTGGATTTCAAAATCACAGAACTGGGTCCATTTCATTTAAAGCGCTATAATGTTATGATAACTGTATCAGGTAATATGCTTTGTACCCCCGAGTCCTCATGTACTTTTGATGGGGCTGAGTCTGATGCTTGTGATCAGTTTGTTGTCTAGCGCCAGGATTAATGACATGACTGCTACACCCGCCCAGGGGTGGAGCTGAGATACAGTGTAAGGGAAGGCGGGTCTTCCTCTTGTTCCCTTCCTCTTCTGCCCCCCCCCTCCCCCCCGTCTCTGTCTCTCTCTCCAGCATGGCTTGCGGCTTGCAGCTTGCAGCCGCCATGAACAGCAGGTCCACCATGCCACGATATCTTGGAGCCAACTAATGGACTGAAACTCTCGAGAAACTGTAAGAATAAACCTTTCCTTCCCTAACTTTGGGTGTCAGGTATTTTGTCTCGGCAACGAGCGAAAAAGTAACTAAGACAATAACTAACATTTACTGTTTGTTAACTTAGTGTTAGCCAAAGAGTTCAGTCCTTTTCATAAATATTTCCACAATAATCTTGCAAAATGGCTAGTATTACATCTATTTTACAGAGAATCAAGATTGGATTCCAGTTATAGCCAGGGTTTATGTTTATAACCACTGTGTGTTGCTTCTATATTTTTAGCTACCAATTCCATCTTAATCCTCAAATATCTGGAGGACATGAAAGTTTGAGTAAGCGTGAATAACTGGAAAAAAGTAGAACTGCAGAGAATCAACATGAGCCAGTGTCAGAACCAACTGACACTGTACACTGGCTATTAGGAAGGTCACCAACTTGGCCTTAAATGTTCTGGAAATGCCCAAATAGGATCACACATCCAATCACACACTTAATATCGGATTAAAACAAACATAGCTCTGGAGAGGTATCTAAAATTTTCCGGGGACTTCTTAAAGTCAGCATCAATGATTAAATGAATGCTGCAAACACCCTCTTTATCCAGGGAGACTGGTTTCTCTGGGTTCTGTGAACCACAATTTACACTTCCCATCTCATTAAACACACAGGGTGCTCCCATTTTCAGTGCCTCTTTCCACAAATGTTAGTTCATTCCCAAAGAATACTAATAGCACTTGAACAATTTTTGCTCACATTTTCTCTGTCCCTGGAATGTAACTTGAATACTCTGTATTTACTTTTAGAGTTTCACAACATCTCTTTTATACTTTCAGGCCATGAAATCACAGGTAACTTTCCCTCAGACTTTAAGAAATGCCTTCCCAGTGCCTCATTTCCCTTTGATAATCATCGTGGCATGAAGTTGAGAGTACCATGTCTACAGGTATCTGCAGGTGAGGCCACTGTATACTGAAATGACAAGATCACTCCCTGCCAGGCACCTGTCACGACGCCCACTTCACCAACTCAGTCCTCCTTGAAGTTAGTGCTGAAAATAGCAAATTTCCTTATGTCCACTGAAACGGTCAGTAGACTGAGCCAACAATTTACCATTTCTATTTATGAAACATTACAGGAATGGGAAATTTATCTTGAAAAATATTGGTATTTTCTTTGCATCTGAGAAAGACATACAGTTAAGTGGGCATTTTGGCCTGTTTGGGCTGCTTAGACTGAGAAATATATAAACAGTTCTGGAGGCTGGGAAGTCCAAATCAAGATGGATGGCGTTTCCCTCTGCTTCTTCACATGGTGGGAGGGCAAGACAGCTCCCTCGAGCGTGTGAACGGAGCTCCCATGACTTAATCACTTCCCAAAGCCCCCTGACTCTTAATTCAATCGAACTGAATGTTAGAATCTAACAAATGAATTTTAGGGGGACCAACATTCAGAGCAAAGCAGATTTGGAGTTTTTGAAAGGGCTTGGTACAAGACTCAAACTGGGATAGAATTATGAGTTGTTTGGAAAGGATCCTTACCTCTTATATTAAACTGCCAAAAACCCTCTCACTCAACCCGTTAGCTGGCTCCTTTGCTTATCCTTCCAGTCTCATTTGAGTCCCAGATCCCTTTCTGACCAACCCCTGTAGGCAGCCCCCAACCTATGGCTGATTTTTACTTGTTTACTTGTCAGTCCACTGCTACATAAAAGATCAGTGGTGGCAGACATTAACCTTTGCATGCCAGGACCTAGAACAAGGCTTGGCACACAGTCGGGGCATCATAACCATCACTGCAAAGAGTGAAACAGGAGAACAGGTGTGACAGCATGCCTGAAGTTCTACCATGAGAAGAAGGGTGGCCCAGCTCTGCTGAGTGAAGACACTGGGATTTTGGTGAAGAGAGAGGAATCCTGAGGGAAACATCCTGCCTAATAACCAAGGTATCCCGAAGGTATGAAATGTGGGCATAAAACTGACACCCACATACTACCAAAGAAGGAAAACAGATCATGGCCCACTTCGTAGAAAGCGCAAGAAGAACTGAGATGAGCAGAACTTTAATAGCTGTACACAGAAACCAAGCAGATTCGTTATGTTCCTAATGCATGACTTCACATTTGCACAGGTTCCCCGAGATGGTTCCTCAGAAGGTCACCCGGCAGGGTTCTGAGAAGCAGAGCCAGAGTTTAACAAGAATCAGAGCTTTTCCTACAGCTGGAAAAGATTAGAAATACAGTTACAAGAGTTGAAAAGAAGAAATTTCTAGAAGAGCAGGAAGGAGACGCTCAAAATTGGTCAACACACAATCTAAATACGGGCTAAGACAAAAGGGCAGAAATTGTAGTCATGTGAGTGACTATACTGCTGCTTCCCTTTCCCAGGTCAGGCTGTCCAGGTAGCTGTGAGCCCCCATGGGGGTGGGAGAGGGTGCTGTGTAACTAGACACTGGGGCAATTCACAAATTCTATTCTTAGCACACATGCTATTCTGCTCCTCTCTGCTCCACTCAGCCAAGCACTTTGCAGGCCCAGAACCATGAATGTCCTGCAGCTCTACAGGAAAGACCGTGACTGAGCCAGTGTATCCACCTAGGTACAAACAGGTAAGAGGCGGCCAATATGGTGTTAGTGTTTGTATCTAGATGTCCTCCTAAAGCCTCATGTGCTCACAGATGGGGCTTTAGGGATGTGACTGGATCATGGGGGTGTGCTACTTATCACTGGATTAGTCCAATTGTTAATAGCTAAATGTGATTTGGGGAAGTAAAGCCTGGTCTGAGGAGGCAGCATGGCCTGGAATGGTGTCTCTGCCTCCCTCTTCCCTAGATCTCTCTGCTTCTTGTCTTCTGCATCATGAGTAATCCTCCTCTGCCATGCCCCTCTGCCATGCCCACTCCCTTGGAGGCAGCTATGGACTGAAACCTCTATGAAATGTGAAACAAAAATAAACCTTCCCTGCTGTAATTTGTTGGTGTCAGGTATGTGTCTCAGCGAAAGAGAATGTAAGACATGGTGTAAGGGGATTCACAGACTAGAACTCCTGCCTCCACCCTTGCTACCAGAGCAGAGGGCTCCAAATGGGCTGAGCACAAGGAAAGCTCACTGAAAAAAGTGTTAAGGGAGGGTGTTTCAGAAAAGGATGCTTGGAAGCGGTTCCATTATTTAGGTCATGCTTTGGCAAAAATCATGTGAGGGTGTTTCTGAAACTTGGAAACACTCACAACTTTTTCAAAAGTTTCCAGTGAAGAATCTCAGTATTTGGGAGTTTTTGGTTCAAAAATATAAAATGCTAACACATTTGGATTAGTTTACATGCCTGCCATCAGAGAAAATGGAAATTCAATAACCAGATTTTGACAAAAACCTTAGCATAATTGGTGGGTAAAGAGAAATAATGAGATTGTGACTTATGGGACCAGGGGCCCTCTTCCTCCACATGCTTACTGGGGCTTGGAAGGCACCTTTATTCAGCCACAACAGCACCTTACAACAAACCATCAAATTAGGCTGAACATGGAAAATGACATCTGAATTACTAGCTCAGAGTGTTGACATTTAAAATAATGAAGCATTCATTTTTCTCCCCAAAATATCGAATAGTGCTGCGATGTAGCTCAGTGGTAGTGTTTCCCTAGTATAGGTAAGGCCCTGGGTTTAACCCTCAGCACTGCAAAGTGAAACAAAACCACCACTGAACAGCAACTTTAACAACTTTATCCTTATTTAAATAATCCATTTTTAAGCAATTTACCTCGTTGAAAACTTTTTTATAATACAGTTTAGTTATACAAAAAACGTATTAACAAACATACACATAGTGGTATAAACACACTTTGCTATTAGAGTTTGCAACCAAAACAGTTGGGTGACTATTTGGTTTAGAGACATAAAGACCATACGTCTATGAAGCCTGAGTTGTTAGAACATTCCTCTTTCTTATCAATTTCGATCAGCTAAATAATGGCCATTGTGACTAACTTCATAACAGACCACTTCTATATTCTTCAATGGTTCTAGTAATCTCTGGGGATGACAGCAAAAACCTACCAAAGACAATTCTGTGGTTTTTTTTCTAGAAACATTTCAATGTGTAAGTTTTTAAATGCACAAAGGTAACAAAGAACTGAGCATCAAAAACGAACACAGTGTCCATTGCACCTAGCTGAGTCAGAGCCTATTGTAGCATTCCTCCTCCTTGGAGTCCACACACACCCAAGACACTTGGTGGAGAGTTCTCGGACTTAATTCCTGGCCACTGGAAACATTTCAGGAGCAAACTTGAGCTGGGTTTCTTGGAGCACTGAATCACCCTGATGTCAGCAGAAATGGTTGCTAAGACTCACTGGAATAGAAGTTATATGGTAGTTAATCTTGATTACCAACTTGACTGGATTGAGAAACACCTAGGAAATTAGTAAAGAACAGTTCTGGGCACAGCTGTATTTCCAGAGACAATGGATTACAAGGGCTCTAAATTCATCAAATTATAGAAGAGATCATAATTTGATGGATTATTGGGAAATGGTTGGGACTTAGGAGGTGGAGCCTAGTGGAAGGGAGTCATGAGGGTGTGCCCTAAGGGACGGTATCTGAGGTGAGCAGCTTTCCTTCTACATGCCCTTCTGCCATGATGTCTGTGCCTTAGAGTCAGCCAACTGGGGACAAAACCTCTGAAATTGTGACCCAAAATGAAGCTCTCATTTCGGTTGTGTAGGCGAAGTATTTGATCACAGTGACGAGAAGCTGACTGATACACCACTAATAGGCAGGAGACTGAGGGTCTACTCTCATACTGACCACTGTGAGCCTCTCTACTTCACTTAGTTTTTCTTATACCAGATGAGGTGGGAATTTGGGAATCGATTCTCTGCTAAGTAGTGAAACAGATTTCTTCCAGCTTTCCCAGACCAAGATTATTTTGGGTCAGCCAAACCCTTAAAGCAATTTAAAGAGAGCATAGCCAGTAAATTATTGTATCACATAGAACATTTCTGGATTTTAATTTACAGAATGTTTGGTAACACCAGGCATAAAGGAGCAGATGAAAGGTGGGAGGAAATTTCAAAGGCCAGGAGGGGTATCTGCAGCTTTCTCTAATACTGCACCCTCAGAGGCAAAATCAATCTGTGAATCTGAGTCCACATATTACTAATGGTATATATTTAGATGAAGACCTCTGAAACACGACTCATATACATGCATGCTGTCATTTAAATTAGGTGGATTCCAAAGTTAACTGTGGTGGTTTACACACTGTCCACTCTACTAACCCAGAACTGTTTCTCAAAGTTTCTTTTCCTGGTGATTCTAAGTCAGGACTGGCTCCAAGACTTGTCAGTGTGGGTTTCGGAAGGTGAGAACAAAGTAAAGACCATTTTCCTCCAAAGGTTGTCACTGTTCAATGTGGTGACACAGATGCCTGGCTAGTTCCAGAGTGTCCTTTTTCCTCTGCTTCCTGAGTGTTAAGCTAGGGTGGCTCTAGGCCCACCACTAGACATTGGCTGTAGATTCACCAAGCAGACTTCTGGCAGAAACAGCTTCCCATAGCGCTCCACACGCCTTCCCAGGCCCCGTTTGGAGGTAGCTGTGCTTTCCATTTCAGACAGACTAACTGGTGACCTCTGTTGATTCCAGAGGTTCTTCTGGACCAAAATCACTTCTCCAGCTCTTCACACAGTTGGGATTAGTCTATTTCCTGTAACAAAATCCCTGGGCACTAGGAGCAACTCTGTCCTGATTTACCAAGCAAACCAAACCCACAAACCCCAAATGGACATTGCTCTTGTATCTCCATATAACTTTAAAGAGGAACTGAATTGAATGTTCACACCAGCCTCATCCGTGGTCTCTGGCATGTGCTCGCTGAGGGCTCATAATGTCTTCAATGTAAATGGCATGCACACTATCAAACAAAAGACAACTTCCAAGTGCATATGTGTATGTGCACATAAATAGGTATGTGTGGGGGGATATAATGTGAAATTTAAAAATCTGTCTCTGTGATTCCTCACAGTGATAAGCGTTGATTCTGTGTATATTCTTTCCTAAGTCACAGGCAGAGACTATGTTTATCCTCCTTCCACAGGCTGTATCAATGGTGCTGGCCCTCTTGCCCAATTCAATATCTGAATTACACTCGACACATACGACTTGTTACGGTTTGTGCCTAGATGTATCCCCAAAGCCTCATGTAGTTAGAGGGTCTTTTCAGAGGTGGTTGAATCTCGAGTGTGTGATGCTGGGATTAAGAGTGTGTGATTACTAAATCACTCTCCTGATTGGTTTGGCATAGTTCTGGCTGAGACTAAAGGTGTGAGTGCTACACTCACCCTAGGGCACGTAGCCTGTATACTACATAATGGACAGAAAGTCTTGTCTCTCTCTCCCTTGTTGCTTTTGCTATTTTGTGGGTGCTATTCTCTTCAGTGATGACCCTCTGCCAAGCCACCCTACCTTGAGCCAGTTGATTATGGACTGAGACCTCCACAAACTGTGAGCCAAAAAAACCCTTCCTCCCTTAACTTTGGGCATTGGGTATTTTGTCTCAGCAATGACAGAAAAGTAACTAAAACAGAATTTGGTACCAGAAGTGGGGTTACTGCTGTGACTATACCTGACTATGTGGTTTAATAGCCTTTGGGAGTGGCTTATGGGAAGAGTTTGGAAAGGTTCAGAGATGCTAGCTGAAAAGGTAGAGCTGGAATGCCTTAGGCTGTACTGTATCAGAGTTTCTGGTCAGGACTCAAACAAGGCTAATATAAATCCTGCAGGTAAAGACCAGGCTCAGGAGAGTTCTGCTGGGAAGGACTGACTTGGCTGTTGGACTCTAGATGATGTGCGCTATGGCTTGGTATAAAGTTTGCTTGTGTCCAGAGACTTTGCCTGAGACTAAGATTAAGGGCAGCAGACTAACTAATCTGGAAGGAGAAATTCCAAGGCAATTGAATGTTGAGGCAGTGGTATGGCTACTGATTTTAGCTAGATTTATGTTGAAAATCAAGAGGAAAGAGCCCAGCAGAATGATTTAAAATGTTGTGAGTATGGTCAAAAAGGAAGTTCTACTAAAGCTGTGGACTGCAAAGATACAGCAGAGGAGGTCTTGACTGCTGAGAAGGAACAGGAGATTAGAAAAGATAGCCTGAGAGACTCCACCCTTTGCTGTGACAAAATTTCAAAAGTGAAAGACTTTGCTTTGAGAAGGTCCCAGAGCACCATGTTCCAGAATGCCAGAGGCCTACAGTTTGTTCCTCAGAATTGGATTCAGAGTGCTTACTGATCTAGACATACAACCCCTATAGCCAAGTGAGAGGGAAGCTGCCTAGGTACTGCTCTAGCTGGCAGCAGACCTTGGCATCATCCATGCTTTAGGGGCAGAGCTACCCAAGTCCTTTGAAGTGCACATCTTGCCACAGATTACCTCGGATGCTGCACATGGAACTATAGGACTTAATGTTTGCCCTGCTGGATTTTGTATTCCTTTGTATTCACATTGTAACTTGAATGTTACAAGTGTTTAACGTTCTTCTGTACAGGGGTTCACAGCTAAGAGTTTGCCTTCAATCTCAGAGGAGACTTGGGACTTGGACTTGTCAGCAATGCTAAAACTATTAGGACTTTGGCAACTTTGGCGATGGACTAAATGCCTTTTGCATAAAGGGATGTTCAAGAGTCTTTGAGGAGCCAGGGGGTAGAATGTTATGGTTTAGATGTCCCCCCAAAAGCCCTGAGAGGGCCTTTTCAGAGGTGACTTAATCTAGAGGATGTGATGCTGAGATTAAGGGTGTGTGATTAACAAATCATTGCACTAATTGGTTTGGCATAGTTCTGGCTGGGCTTAAAAGTGTGAGTGCTACATACGCCCTAGGGTGTGGTAGCCTACATACAATATAACAGACAGAAAGTCTTATGTCTTTCTCCCTTGTTGCTTTTGCTATCTTGTGGGCACCATGAACTGTTCTCTGTGATGGCTCTCTGCAAAGCCATCCTGCCCCAAAGCTGGCTGATAATGCACTAAAACCTCTACAAACTATAAGCCAAATAAACCTGTCCTCTCTTGACTTTGGGCATTGGGTATTTGGTCTCAGCAATCAGAGAAAAGTAACTAAGGCACAACTAACAGAGCTGGTCCCATCAGTGCCAACATTCACACCCCACATGGATATATTACAATGTCCCAGTGTTTGGGTACCAGTATGGGAATCAGAGCCTGTATCTCAAGTGATTTCACTGATGCTTTGGTAATATTCATATTGAGACCCACATGTGTTCATGAAGTACTCCTTTACTTGTGGGCTACAAAATTCAAAGTTTAAAAAAGAAAACCATAAAAATGTGGGCATGAGTTATTTATCATTTTATTGCTTGCTTCTCAACATACAATTTTTTGAGGAATAGCAATAAGATGTCCAAAATTCAACATTATTAAATATTCAAATAGTAAAATACAATGTGGAAAAAAGCCCTCAAATGTTAAATAATCCAACCTCTGTCAGAACCAACTGGGATAGCAGCGACTGGATTTACCATCATGGTTTAAGATAGACAAGAATTGCTATCCTCTGATCCAAGGAACAGGAAGGAGTTTCAAATGCCAACCAACCCTCTAGGCACTGGGGGAGCTCTTTGGTCTCCCTTTGCAATGGCTGGGAGATTCATAAAGACTCTGAGTACGACAATCTGCCCTCTCACCCCAGGTATAAAAAAGATCCTGCTGCCAAGACAGTCAAAAGAAACTCCTGTGGTTACCACTAGAATGTGAAGACCAGAAACAATCCCACTATCCAGGAGGAGGCCTGCGCCTGCACAGTTCTCTGGTCCTTTGCAAGGAAACAGCCCATTGTAAGAGCACAGCGGAGAGGCCTTTAGCACTGACCAGCTGAAGGCAGGAAACTGTGAGCAGCATTTCACTTGAAGGCACAGGGTTTTCATCATCCGGAGGGAGGGGAGTCACTGTTGTGAGCAACGTTCAAAATATACATCCTACCTCTGAAAAATTGTTAGCTGCCACACATCTAATTGCAATTTCAGCTTGATTCTTCTGCAAGGCCCTGAATCTTAGCTACCCTTGAAAATCTTGCTGTGCCCTGCTCGTTCTATAAGGAATCAGATTTCCAAGAGGTTGAGTCGCAAAGGAACACATAGCTGTAACACATCATACAACAGGCAAAAATAAATACGTAACTCTGTAGTATGGATGTGGAACTATCAAAAAAAAAAAATATCTCAGACCTTGCAATTGTAGACCACATGCTGACATTACCTGGTAGAATATGAAACTGGTGATTTTTCCATAAAACATTTATCTACCATGACTTTGATCAACTATACTTAGCCTGACAAGCAAAAATGTATGGAAAACACTCTAATTGTTTTTAAAAGCAGACTTAAGTACCAAGAATAGAGATCAAGTTTACTGATAGTCATCAAGATATCCAACTTAAATAAATCCCTTTCAGTCCTTCCCCATGGTCATCTTAGGTTTCCATGACAAGAATGGACAAGAGTCAACTGCCCCTTGGCAGTTGTAGTGACACAGGTTGTAGTCACATGGACTCTATCTTAAAGAACAACAGACCCTCACTTTTGCTCAAGGGATCATCTTGAACCCTTTCTGCTTTGGAAATCTCAGCATTATGAATGCTCTTTGCAAACATGGGGCTGCTCAAAAAAGAAACAATATGAAAACATAAAGGTACATTTATTTATGTCCGTGCCATCTAAAGCTACTAAGTACAGTAATCAGGACTAGAGAAGGGATGAATTAGAACCTAAAACAGAAATAACAAACACTGGGACATTTGCCCTCTGATTTGCAAGTCTGAGCTCAAAAAAATAGTTGCCTGTGGGCAAGCCAGTTTCCTCCCTGAGAAGTTCGCTTCATATTCCATTCTCTCACTCCAGCATCTTGTCTGTTATGATTAAGGCCTGGACAGTATTAGGAAGGTGTGCGATCTCTCTTCAGAGCTGTCAGTCACCTGTGGGCTGAGGCTGGTTGTGATCAGGCTGCCCAGCACTTAGCTCCTCAGGCCGCCTCTGCAGCTCCTCCACCATCTGCAGCAGGGCGGCCCGCTCTAGCTGCAAGGTCAGCATGGCCTGCTTCAGCTTGCTCTCATTGGTCAGGAGCTTCTCTACTGTGGCTTCAAGGCTCTGGATCTTACCATGTGCCACCTGAGAATGAAGAGAAACAAGAATGTACTTGCCCAAGGTAACACCAGAGGAATTCTTTGTGGACTGCACCATCCAGTTTGGATTACAATTTGGAGCTGGGTACTGGCAGAGACAAGCCTATAGGTGATGACCAGTTCTGATCACAAGGCAAGACTTCTCCAGTACCCCTTGCAGGCTGGCTGGGCCAAACAAATACCAAGATCTTCCTGCATTTTCTCCCTGCTGGGGCAGTTCTGGATGACAGATGCTGGGATGGTGGCATCTCACTGTGTGGAATCTAATCCCCTGGTATTCCTGTAGGGAGGACAGTGATGACACAGCCAAAGAATGCTTCAGGGAGAAGGGCAGTGTTCAAGGACACACAGATGCCAGCTGTGTCAGGCCAATGAGCCTGTGAGCTTCATTTACTAGCACACAGCAGCCTGGCCTGTTCTGACTAATGCCTATGTCTACATGGACAAATTGATTTCAGGCTGACAAAGACAGTCAAAATAGCACTGCAGTTCTTTTTATTTCCCACAGAGTAACAAGACAACCCCAAGGCAGGATATCTGGGCACAGAAAGCCTACAGTGGCCCGACACTTTGCTGAGAGGTGTCCACGTACTGTCCCTGACTGGTCACTGCTGCCCTTGGGAAGGAGCTGTCTTTCCCCCTCCACTTCAGAGGAGGAGCAAGGCTCTTGCACAGTTTGCATCCTCAACACCAAGCACACAATTAGCACCAGATATGGTGTTCCCAGGTGTTCTCTACACAAGCTCTAACACGAGGCTGATGTCCTCAGGCCTCTGTGGCCAGTCCTTCCACTCACTGCTGCATTCTGCAATCTCTGTCAGTAAGGGTTGGCTCTACTCCATTAACCCAGCCTACCCCCTTATGTGTCCCCATTGATTTCTGGCAGGAAAAACGGCACACCTATTTTTTTTTTTTCCTTCTCATTTTCAAACTGTGATCTTGGAAACAACCTAAATGCCCCTCAACTGAGGAACGGATAAAAAAAGATGTGGTATTTCTATATAATGGAATACTACTCAGTTATAAAGAACGATAAACTAGACATTTTCACTCTTAAATAGATGCACCTTGAAAATATACTTCTCAGTAAACTAAATAAGTCACAAATATGTAACCATCGTATTGTTGCACTTGTGTGACAAACTGAAAGAAAATCTATGTATAAAAAAATTAGTTAGGGCCGGGAGTTTGGCTCAGCAGCTTACGCGCCTGTCAGGCAGGGGCGAGGTTGTGAGTTCAATTCCTGGTCCCGCAAAAAAAAAAAAAAAAAAAAAAAAAAAAAAAAAAAAAAATTAGTTAAGTTAGTTAAAAAGAATTTTGAGTGAAAAGTAGTTTTCACAGTGTCATTTTCAGATTTCATTTTTAATGCAAAATGTTTTTTTTTAAATAATATAGCAGTCATAAGAAAAAGAAGATAGTCAAATAGCTGGTTTCTCTTGATTCATTGAGGGGAAAGTTTTGTGCTAATAATTTTCTGGACAATGTTTCAAGTCTATATCTTATACTCTAAACAACTGCTGTGAATATAACAATACGCAACGTGATTATTGTTACTCTCCAATTGGCCTATTGTGAAATTCTATTGTACTTTAATTTCTTATTTTCCTTCTGTTTAAAATAATTTTAAAAAATCAAACTGTGAAAATAGTTTTTGGACAAGACACTGTGACCCTTGTGCCAAACGGACAACTCCTGACTCAAAGTCTAGCTCCAACTGTGCTACTAGAATACTCAAAGCACAAGGAGAAAAGCACTGCAATCGGTCTGACGCAATCTCTAAACACACTCTGTTCCTCCAACTCCTATCCACTGTCAAGGTTTGGGGAGGCCCCTCCTCACCACTCTGAAGTCCCATCGCATTCTGAGGTGTACCACGAAAGCTCGGGGAGTAGTGAATTAGTCTGCATGGTCGTTTGCCATGCAGCTTTAGCAGGGGACCAATTTTTCATGGTTAGGAATGAACTAATTTGCATGGTTATTTTCTGCTCTTCGTGAATGGCAGGTCTTTCAATAAGATTGAAGTTCTTTTGTGGAAAGAAGTTTGTTTTACATTGTGTGATTAAAAATATGGTGAATGTTAAAGTTTTAAAATTTGTAACAGTGAAAGACATACTGCCATTAATTCCCTTCAATGCGCTCCCCCCTCCCCCCCGCCATCCTATTGTTCTTGCCACTTTCTGTACTGGTTCTGGAAAACTTCTTTTGTGAGTCTTTTGGTGGCTGCCTTGATGTCCTGAATCAATTCAAAATCTTTACAGCAATTTCTGTCAAATAAAGACATTACAGCTCATCCTCATTCATGTTATTCATTGAGTCTGGCACCATGCAACTTCTGACTCTACTTCAGTCAAGATGACCATTAAAGGCAAATGTTTTAAACTGATACAGTACATGGAGGTAGCTATAAAAACACAATTAAACATACAAAAGAGGTCTTCCAGAACTGCTTCAGAAAGTGGCAAGACTGATGGAATAAGTTTATGTTTGAAGCCACATGGAGTATTTTGAGGGAAATTAATGGCAATGTGTCTTTTACTGTAATAATCTTTGATATTTAAACATTCACTGTATTATGTGTTTATACCTTATATCTCTGACATAGTCTCACTTTCCATGGACTGGATTTAGAATGAGAATCAATGACTCATAGATGATTTTTATGGAAAATCCATGTATTATCTGGAAATATCTGGCATGTCTGCACAACTGTCTTACACACTGCTGGACAAAAAGGTGAAAGAGCCTCACCTGTAAATTCTAAATGGCACTTTGGCATGCAGTGTGGCATGTCCGCCAACTACATGAACAGAATGAAGTTGGAAAACAGGTCAACTTTGGTAACTAGAGGGGAAAATATTTACATACAAAACTTCAGGATGTATTAAGACATCTTTCTTATACAAAAGGAGGAATAGCTATCACATATGGGATACATATTCTCATAGAGAACAGAGGGAAAACGATATTCAAGCATGTATGCACTGACACACCACAACATCTGCCCCGACTCTGAAAGCTGCTGTGATTTATCCAGCGTGGTGGCCCCCGGCATGGTCAGGGCTCAGTAACTGTGGTAAACTGAACTGGCACAAACTGGAGTCAGGAATGCAGAGACACCCGGTAAAGAGAGTATCATATAAGCAGCATAAAAGCGCTCTCTCTCTCTCACACACACATACACACCCGCCATCACTAAGAAGCCACATGTCCATTCAACTAAGAAAATGTACCTTTCAGTGGAGAACTGCCTGTCTTAACAAGCCAGATACTTCCAATGCCACATGAGTTTAGTTACAGTGTTCCCATTGTGTTGCACTTCTGGGGTCCACTGCAGGCTTGGAAACTATTTAAACTAAGCACCTGCACCACTTGCCCTTGCAGGCCACATAAGGCTCTGTCTCCCTGAGACCTCCCCTCAGGTTCCCACCGAGACCCCCGGGGGAGACGGTATACAGGCATGATTTCAGGAACAAAGTAGTTAACTTTCAGAATGTGACTGGCAGTTGGGACTGGGTAAGGATGACATTTTGATTCTGTTTTTCTTCAGCAAGTATCTACTCAGTTCTACAGGGAGACACATGTTTCAGACAAGGGTTGATCTAGCAGGCTTTCCAGTGCTGGCTTTCCCCACATTTCCACCTAGCCTGTGTCTACAAAGAGGCAACTATCCCTGGAGACCAGCTGGGCTCAGATTAGAATGAAACGTTATTCTACAGACAGCCCAAAGAACTCCATGGACAACTTTAAAATGAATTTAAAAAATATCCCCAAACAATTTCTAGATAATGACAGCAGTCACCTATTAGTGACATTAACAAAGCAGAATACATGGTGACTGTGCCATTTGACATCAAAGGAGCCGCAGCCTACAGTGAGGTCTTCTTTCTGTCCCTCTCACACAGATGAGGCTACAGGGCACAGCAGACAGCAGCCTGCTTGGGGACAGTGTGGCAGGGCCACCTCCAGTATGGCAGATCATGAACTATGCCAGAAACTGGCTCCATCTCACCTTCTGAGTGCCCAGGTCATTCTGCCTTGATTCTGTGTGCACTCATCCACCTTAAGGTGGAAGTTTCTAGCAGGGAGAGCCATGCTCTTCATTAGCCAAATCTTGACGCCTGCATCAAGGATCTATTCTGCCAGACTTATATGTCACTTTGCTCTCTTAACTTGCCTCTGTGAACCTAGTCTGCGTCCTTGGTGGCCACGAAAGTTTCAGACTCTCACTGCTCAAGCACAGTTGCTGGCATTCAGCTATTAGCACCACAGTATCTGGAACCAAGCTTGTCTTTGGGCCTGTCTCCTAAAAGGGTAAGCGCAGAAACAGACTCTGCAAAAGCTCTGGGGCTGCCTGACCTTAACAAGGATAACCTGTCTACTCAGAAATAAAAGGAACGATTCTTCTGGGATACCTTTGATCTCCACTACAAACACATCAGGGTGAGAAAGGTCCTCTGGTCATGGGAAAGTCAGTCTGGTGTTGCTTTGCTGAGTTAATGAACTACCACATACTGTGGTTCAGGAAGCTGCTCTATAAATATGTTCTACCTGCAATTGTTCAAGGAGGTCAAGGTTCTGTTTGCGTAAGCTGATGTTGGTTTTCTCTAATTTATCCATTCTTTGGTTGTCACTTAGAGGAGAGGAATCAATAAGTTCTTCTTGAAGCACGTGGTACTCAACTTCATAAGCTTGCAACTGTTTAGCGATGTCCATCTCAAACACCTGTTAGATAGAGAAAGGTCATCAGGCTCCAAAAATAAGAAAAATCTCACACAATCACAATGCAACTAAATGCGCACACACACACACACACCCACTCACGTCAAAGAGCATCCATCAGTCACTATCTCCACCATGCTTGGTAACAGATGAGAAAGAAGGAAAACTGCACTGAGGAGGTAATAATTTTACTTGGAAAGAAAAGATATAAGAAACATCTAGAAATAATTCCAAGGTGCCAGATATTCATCTTCCAAAAGCTAAAACCTTGTTTTTAAAAAAGACAAAAATTTAATTTTAGTTCTTTTCTCTGAAATTTCAATTAGGTTAGATATATCAGCTAGGGCTTAAAGGGAGAAAACACAAAATAACCATAGCCTATTTGCACAGTCACCAAGCCAAGGTTAATTATAACTCAGTTGGGTTTCCAGAGTTGCAAAAACAGCTAAGTAATAGACTGTTTACTAAAATGCTCTTCTTTGCACAGAGATATGCAAAAATGAGCCAAACCCAAATGTCACTCCCACACACAGATGAGTGAATATGAAACAATGCCTGAGTTGTCTCTCTTCCCATGACAGTAACAGTGATGACAAAATCACACATGTGAAACACAAGCCCAAAGTGCCCAAGGGACTCAAGTGATGGTGGCTTTACTTTCTCCAGGTAAGGAAGGTGCAGGGCTGATGAGGTATAGCTGGCATCAGAAGACAGATGCTGCTGGTGCCCGGGCACAACCTCTTCTTTCCCTGGTCTCCATGGGAACCCACTGCTGGGCACCCTCAGAAGATGGGTGAGGTCCTAACAGGGGTCTGAGAACTTACATCATGCTGGGACCATCTCAAACAGTCCTGACAGATCAGAACATAGCTCAGAGAATGAAGCTGGACTTCACAAGAGCACAAACTGCCTCTCTACTGTACCTCCTTGCAAAACAAACTCTAACATAGTTACAAGCCAGTGGAAGCCAGGGATGGTGTTGCATGGTTGTAATCCCAGCTACTTCGGAGGTTGAGGTAGGAGAATGGCAAGTTCACGTCTGGCCTGGGTGACTGAGACTCTGCCTCAAAATAAAATACAAAAAATAATAGGCTGGGGATGTGTTTAGCACTTGTTTAATTTTAGCTGCACAAAGCCCTGGGTTCAAGCTCCAGTTCCAAATAAGAAAAGACAAAGAAAGAAAAATAGTTTCTCCTGATGGCACTCTACAAGCTTTAATTTTCAAACGTCATGTTTATCTTTGCACCGTTCCTTGAAATGAAATTTTCAGCTTCTTTTCAGTTTAATTCAGTGATTAATAATAAATAGGTTCAAAAATCATTCTATTCATAAAAACTAAAATACACACTCATCTGTGCCATGAGCGTGTGTGTGAGAGAGAGAGAGACAGAGAGACAGAGATTTACTACAGAGCTGGTTTTTTCAGTCCTTCAGTGTGACTGTGAGGTCAGTGGACCTCACCATCTCCATTTCAGGGTCAAGGCAACTGGCTCAGAGGATTTGGGTAAGCCTGGAAATCTGGCCTCCACTGGCAACTCTAAATGACCTGAGCGTTACTAACCTTTCCAGCCTGGCCTCCAACATGGGGCTAATACCAACCACATCTGGCATGGTGGGCAGAATAAAATGAGACAGCTTACCCAAGTGCCCAGCACATATCTGGCTCTCTCGGCTAAGGGACCTGGTCCGCACGCTTGTCACACATCTTCCCATTCCCACCTTGTGCCTCACCACAACCACAGTGGGTGCCATTTCACAGAGCCTCTAAATAGCTCCAACAGAACAAAATAGGAAACGAGACCACTGTGGCACTGCATGTAATTACCAATCTGGAATAAATAAGCGTCACACTCAAAATTTTTTTCACCCACAAAAATTTACTCCTAAATCATCTTTTAACCTGGAAAACCTAGCAATAAAGCCTCTGGCCTCTATGGCTTGAAGATATGCTGTGATTAGCAGCTCTCAGCTGTGACCACCCGCGGGTGGGTACACCCTCCCCGGAGCCTCTGTTGGTCAGCCGGCAGCTGTCCTGGGAGATTATCAGCTCGGCTACCTGGATCTTTATCTCCTCACTGCCCCACATGAATGGCCTTGACTGTAGTTACCCCTGGAACTGATCCCTGACTGCCCTGGTCCCTGACACTCTGTTCAGTCTAATGGCCAATCGCGTAGGCAAAGGCAGAAGAGGAGACTGGTGGGTGGCTCCCGACCTTGCACCCTTACAGGCCACATGCAGCCCACTGCTGGTGTCAGTTCCTTACCACAAATAGAGCGGGAAGACCAAAGATTAAAACCTGATCCTACAGGATGCTATCTCAGAGAAGCACAATCAGTAAACAGAGAAGGGGAACATGAAAATTATGCATAGATAGGAAAGCAAGATACACTTTGAGGTGTCTTCATTTCTTAGACAAGTGTGCCTACCACCCCACACACATATGGGTGGAGGGCACTTGAGTGTCCAGCTCTGTCAGGGTCTCACAGAAGCCAGTCCCGAAACACCAGTCACTCCACTGACTCCCTCTCAAGGGGGAACTGGGTCCATCTTGGGGCAATGAGGCCTGAGTCACGCCTAGTGGGGATCTAGTGTCTTCCCACCATTCTGGCTCCAGGGTTTCGCCACGGTTTTCAGGCAAGATCCAAACTTGTGAGGCTGAAGAGAAGGGAGCATTCTTTTCTGCTTGTCAAAGTAGGAATTACCCATTTCCCTATTTTCAATGTTTTGCCAAAAAGAGAAACAATTCATTTTTTGTTACTGAAGCAACACAGCTATAAGACTGAAAAAACGAAAGAAAAATTACCAATACAACTTCCAACACTTTGCTATACTTCCTTTCATGTTTATTTCTGTATGTTCTTCTAGTTGTAAACATAACCAACATAAAGTTTCCTATCCTACTTTTTTTTCACTTAACATCATATTCTATAAGCTTCTTCATATTGCTCTATGTTCTTCATAGTCATAATTATTTAAATGGCAGTATGGTTTTCTAGCAACTTGACCCAAACCATATCAACTCCCTGAGTATTCAACATAAGTACTGTTACTTGCAACTATAAGAGAATATCCTTATACATATGACTTTTCCCACATTTTTAATTATTTCCTCAGGACACAGTCTAAGAACTGGAACTAGAAATTAAGACGTATTAATTTTTATTGGGTTGTAAATACGTATTGCCAGACTGCTTCCAAAGTAGGCAAAGTCAAGGCACAATGTAACTACAACATACTAATGCACCACATACAGTGTACCCTGAGTGTTGTAAACTGGCATTAAAAAACTACAGGTTCTTAAATCTAGTGGATAAGACATTATATGTTATGTGTACATTTAAATTATGCATCAAGCTAGTATTTTCTCAGCTATCTGTTTACTAGATGGCTCTCCTCTTCAGTGAGTTGTCTGTTTATGTTCCTGGCTCCTTTCTTACTGGAGACTCAGTTTTTCTCTTTGGAGTCCGTGTTATAAAGCCTTTGACTCGGTAGACCTAGCCACACACTTCCCACCTTCCTAACCCCCACACCCTGCCCTGCAATCTCCTGGTCTTGGTGACGCACAGGAGCTGGGCAGTGGGAGTGCTCTGCTTGCATATCGACAGCAAAGGGCACACTGTCTGTAGTGAACTTAAAAATAACAGTAAAGCTGACTGAAAACTGGTCTGCTTTTTATTACCACCACATGTGAGCAATTCCAAACAATGCCAGAGGTATTGCTGTACCCCACCCTCTTGGTGGGGCACTGCCGGTCCTTTTACACAACTGCCATTTTCAACAGCGCCAACTGCCCAAGGACAGAGGGCTCTGGAGGGCAGAGGAGACTGCCACACCGTCCCGCATCTCCTGAAGCCAAGAACCTCTAGGACTCCGATTTGCACCCCACAAGCTTAAGGGCGGCTTTCTGTGGTCCTGCGGATGAGAATCCCTTGGGGAGCCTGGGAAAGTGCAGGTTCTGACTCAGTAAGTCTGGGGTGGGGCTGCAGATTCTGTTTCTAACAAGTTCCTACGTGATCTGATGACGCCACCGCCTGTCCGGCCCATGAATAAACACAAAGGACGTTAAAAAGAGGCTTCTGGCTCTGCTTCTCAAAGCTGCTTTTGACGCTGTCTTTCTGCCATAAACTGAACTGAAGCTTGAGAGTCACCCAGCACTCACTTTCCTCCGTTACTAATCGTTCCCAGAGCGCCCTTCTTCCTGGGCCAGCAGATGCTTATGGTTTACAAGCAACTGTCATTCCCCTGGGTGAGCACGAGGTCACACTGAGGAGCTGCCCCAGGAGCTTTGGTGATCAGGGGGTTTGGCCTGGCCTGTCACAGACCTGTTTCCACAGCTGCTCCCAAGCCAAAGCTCTGAAGCCCATCCTCAGCCACTCTTTTTGAGGCATTCTGTAGGGTGCTCATTTAACGAAATGGGGCCCTGGCTGTCACAGCAGTGAACGCTTCTGTCGCTCCCACCCTGTGATCCCCAAGGTCCCGCCAGGGGCTGCTGAGGAACTGCGCTGAACTGCGCTGAACTGCAGCCTGCTCCTCATGTAGGACTCTGGAGGAAAGGCTTGGGAGAAGGGGCAATAAGCCTGGGGGAGTCTCAGATGTCACAATCGGGACAGAAACAGGGAGGACAGAGGGCTGCCTGGAGTTTTATCTTCTTTTTTTTTTTCAATCAAGACTGACTCGAATGAAACGTTGGGCTCCAAATGTAGATTTTGTGCAACCTACACCCTGGTACCCATCCCATTTCCAAGCTGAACACATCAGGCACCTGGAATTGCTCTTTGTTCCCTCACACCTGGACCTCTGGCATGTCGTGATCTTCCAGTTGAGAGGTCAGCCAATTACAGCCACAGGCTGTTTTTGCAAGTAAAGTTGCACTGCAACACAGGCACTTCGTCCCTTTATATCTGTCTACAGCTCTTCAGCATGGCAAAGGCAAAGCTGAGTAGCTGCAGTAGAGTCCTTATCAGCTGCAAAGCCTGAAATACTTCCTGTCTGGACTCAGCACAAAATGCTGACCTACTTCACTCTTTCAGCTCCACCTGGACTCAACTACTTCAATTGTAACAGCAGGACTCAAGCAACTCATGGCCTCGTTCCCAATGGCCCTGCCACTGCAAATGTGGTGCTGGGCATGTCGCTTTCTCTATACCCACTTTCTTCTTCTATAAAAATGGGATTGTAATATTATGTCCTGGAGTTGATAAGGAGTCAGTGGAGTACTGAATCCCAAGTTCAAAACAGCTGCCTGCAACAAATCAGGCACATAAAGACACACCTATGCTCTTCCCACACTGTGTCCACTTCTATACCTTCGATATGAAAGAGCACCGGTGTATGCTAGGATCATAGGTACTCTCAGTATTACTCTCTACAGAAAAGGGCAGAAAGGGATGTTTCCTCGGGCATGACACCCAGGAGGTAAAGCAAATACCAAGAGACCTGCCTCAGAGCCAGGAACCTAAGGGACACAGATATGACCTCAGCAACCAAGGCCCCAGCAGGTATGAAACATAAGTATATGCAACAAAAGTTATAAAAAAGGGACTAAATATAAATATGCTAGAAACTGAAAAATCAAAAAGACAGAGAAATCAGTATTAAGATGAAGGTTAAGATCCAGAAAAATTCCATAATATATGACTCCCAGAGACACTTGGAGTTGAACAGCTGCTGAAGCACTTTGAGGTGAGGTGAGTTGGAAGGCCCATTCTCCCCTTTTGCAGTAGAGCGAGTATGAGCCAGTTAATTAACCACTTAACATCCTCTCAGGAATGTGGTCACGAGTAGATGAGATCATGTGTATGTATAGATTCCCTAGAACCTGGCAAAAGGGAAGGACTCAACAAGCCAAAGCTATCCCCATCAAGAGGATCTTGCCAGGGAAGTAAAACAGAAAAAGACAGAGAGTGTCAGTTAACTAAAAATGTGCAGAGTGGAAAAGAACTGCTCTTTCCCATGCGTATATGCAGTATGCAGGGATCCAAAGTAATGATTGATACAAAGCCCTCTCCTTTTTCCAGGTCAGACTTGTGTCTTTTTCTGTGTTTAACCATTCACCATCTAATCTAGGTGTAATTCCCAACTAAACCTCCAACATTTCAGAGAACAACGGTTCTACTATAAATGGAAACCAGGTACTGAAACCACATGTGTGCAACTAAATTTTTGGGGAAAAAACACACAACAATAAAAGCAAATAGAAAATCTATACCAACAGATAGATCCATGACACATATGGTTTCTATCACAAACTATTATAGGACTTACAGTACGTAATACCTCAGTTGACAAATGCTTCTGTTGGCAAACAATTTGGTTAACAAACAAAAGTGTTCAGCAAAATTTTGCTTCTATTTGCAAAGTCCACATCAGGTGACAAACATGATCACAGCAGTCCTCCCCACACAAACACAAACTCGGTCATCTTCCCCAAGATAGCAAAACAAATTAAGTTCGTAAACTGAGGTATGACTGTATTTTTGAAAATTTTCAGTTAATACTCTTCAGTGGAAAAAGTGAAGCACTCATTTTATAAAAGGCCACATTTTACAAATGTATGCAATTCAGAAAAAACAAACATTTAAGAAACTGACAACATTTTCACGCTGTCACATCTAAACACTGCTGAGTTTCCTTGTGCCATTTCACCATCACACAACACACACACCTAGTCATGCATTTCATCATTCAACACACATCTGTGATAAGCCTCCTACACGGCAGGCAATCATAAGATGCTGCTCAGTACACAATGGAAAGAAAGCAGCTTCTGCTCCAAATTTCAACTTCAACAGATTGAAAATTGCTTAAGCATTTGGAAACTCTGGACTGAACCATACCTGATTGATGGTCTTCTCCATTTGCACCAGACCTAGGTTGGGCAGTGTGTTTTTTATGAAGTCCACTATGGTTTCTAGGTTCTCATGCTGCATAATCAAGGGCTTATGGCTTCCCAACAGACTTAAAGCCACTTTAAATATGACCTCTGATCCCTGAAGGAAGATCATATCTGGGAAAACACAAAAAATGCAGAGTTAAACCATACCAGTTTCTAGTGAAATTTAATTCTGTTTCCTTTTCCTCATAGCACAGAGCAGGAAAGTGGGAAACATAACCCTAAAGTGCAAATTTTCTTTTTAAGAACTGGGTATTTCATGTGGGGTTGTCAGCAGGCTTCAAAAGTTAAACTGAGAATGAGACAAAATGTCTTTCCAGGAATGCTCTGGATTTTAAAGGACTTAGAGTAGAACATGTTTTTATGAGTAAGACTAAAAGTCTTTTACTGATACTGCATCAGAAATTAAGATAGAGAAAAAGTGTCTCTATTTCCTGTTTTAAAATAAGAGATGGAATTAAATGATATCTAAAAATCATAAAAGGTCTACTGAATTGCAGAAGTACATTATTAAATGTAAACACACTGAATTTCCATTCAGAAAAAGGCATTTTCTCCCCCGAGGAGTTTAAAGAACTTGGTCAAAGTTACTTTCTAGTTCTTGCTGTATTTCAGCAAGTGAATGACAGCAGGTTGCATTCTGATTTATTTCTGCAGGAGGCAGTGGGCAAGTGACCGAGGTGACCACATGAGTAGCAACACCTTTCCCTGAAGTTGGAGCCACTGGAAAAAGAACCTAAGGTCCCAAGGCCAGCATAGTCACAGCAACCAGTTACTGGGTGACTACACTCAAGCAAGTTATCTATGAAAATACATAACCTAAAAGGTAAAAATAAAAATATAAATAGGGACAATGGTCAATATATCTTTTCTCTTTTGTTGGCTTTGAGATAATGGAAAGGACAAAGTTGTGAAGTATAAAATCAAGAAAACCAAAAGCAGGCGAGGACAGTTTCCTACCGTGATGCCTTGCAGCTAGCTTAGTGTGATGACATGTAAGAACCATTAGGAAACAGAAAAGCAGAGGGTACTTGCTGCCATACAAAAGAGAAACTGAGTCAGGGCAGTTTCCAGACAAAGCAGGGAAGGAGAAATGACAGGCCAGTGCCTGTGGCCAGATTAGCCTCAGGATGCTCTATGACCTTCACAAAGCCCTTGACCTCGAGTGTGGAGATGGTGTGGCCCTGGACGGGCCCTGGGCAGTGCCAGCACTGAGCTCAGCCGGCACTAGCGGACCAGCACAGGGACCTCACTACTCCACACACGTCACCACTGCTGATGGGCAAGGTGGTCCTCGGAGTGGCAAGGACTGACTGCTGCTTCCTTCTTAGTGCTTGTCACTGAGGCTGGGAAGATAAACTAGAAAAGTGATTGCATTTTTGAAATCTGAGCTTCTTTTTCTTTTCTGTAAGGCTTTTATCATGAATGAGTGTTGGATTTTGTCGAAAGCTTTTTCTGCATCTATTGAGAAGATCTTGTGATTCTTGCCTTTGGCTCTGTTGATATGGTGTATTACATTTATTGATTTGCATATGTTGAACCATCCCTGCATTCCTGCAATGAATTCTACTTGATCATGGTGTATAATCTTCCTGATGACTTGCTGCGTTCTATTTGTCAGTATTTTATTGAGGATTTTTGCATCTATGTTCATTAGGGAGATTGGCCTGTACTTGTCTCCCTAGTGTAAGAAACTGAAAAAGTATATATGATCCAAAATCTACAATAAATACTGTGTAAGGGTAAGAAACTGCTCAAAGAGGGAAAGTAATTGGGATAGGGGAAGGGAGGGAAGAAGGAAGGGAAAAGGAAAAAGATATAAATTTGTATATATTTGTACATAAGATAGCTAAAATGACTATACTACTAAATGTATTAGTTATTGGAAAAGAACAATTAATACTCATATGATTAGATCAATTTTACATGTCTATATCTGTTAATCTAAACAATCCTTTTGAAGGTAACGATATGCAATATTACAACCATTGTCAAGTTCCTATCATCTTATTTTGAAAACCTATGTTATTGTATTGGATTTGTTGTTTGTCTCTTTTGCTTTTTGTTTTTCTTTTCTGTCTTTTTTCTCTTACATAAAAAAGTCTCAAAAAAAAAAAAAAAA
>RJWM01012841.1:0-55247 GCA_004363535.1 Dasyprocta punctata | reverse complement strand
GGAAGGAAGATGTCCCCGTGGTGGAGCAGCACATGCTTTGGAACAGGAAGCGTCATCTATCCATTTATCCCGTAGCCAGTGGCTAAGCAGCCCCTTGGGAGATAACAACATGGACTTCTGGGATGCGCCAGGTGTCTGGAGTGAGTTCAGTCTCCCCTGGGAACTGGAGACACCTGATCAGACACGCGGTTTAGAGAGTGATGGGTGGTCAGTGTGGGGAGCGTGGCGAGGAGAGGGCGCAGGAGGACCAGAAAGGATGCTGGGCGGGGTGCAGGGGATGGTGTCCTCAGGTGGGTGACAGTGCCATTCTCCCTGGGTAGGGGAGGAGAGGAAGATGGGGAGAATGGAGGTGGTAGTCTGCATCAAGTGGAAGTAGTTGCTGCCTGGTGCGAGTTAGGGAACTGGGCCCGCTGGTTAGCTATCTCAGCAGCAGCCTTGGGGACCAGGAGATGGCACTGGAGGGGCGAAGCTGAGTTTTGCGTGGGTTGTGTTTGCAGGACTTGGGGGTCAGCTTGGCGATCGGGTGGTATTCAGTGCAGTTCTTGCTGTTTCTTCCCCCAGGGGCGGCCAGGTAGAGGATCTGCTGTGTATTCAGAGCCCTCCCACCCTGGACTGTGCCCCCTGTAGGGTCTCCGAGCCTTTCTGAATCTGCTTCCTGCCTTGGAAAGAGCACAGGCTGTGGAGACAGACACCAGGGCACAGGGCTGTTGGAAGGACCTGGGACCGGGTTAAGCTGGGGTTCTGGGCACTGCAGTCAGCCTAGAAGAGGGCCGTGTCGTTTGACTGTATGGGATGTGGCTGTCAGCCTCCCTTGGAGGGACCACACCTGGTTCGCATCCCACCAAGACCACCCACAAAGCAGCCCCTCAGCCCCTTGCAAACCGAGCTTCTCAGTTGGGAGGAGCAGATAGCAAGCAGCCCAAACCCAGAGCTCCTCACTCAGCTCCTCCGTGCCTCAGTTTCCCCAGCGACGAAATGAGATGCTTCTGCCCACCTCACTGGAGGTGTAAGTCAGGACTGGTCATAAGCACCGTGAAGGTCGGGAGGGGCGTGGATGGTGCAGCGGGTGGCAGGCTTTGTGAGTGAGGTGCCTGCTCCTCTCCTGGAGTTGGGGATCCCTTTGGGGTAGGGCAGGGGTGGACAGAGCTGGTGCCTCAGAACCCAGTTTAAGGTGTGCATGCTAAGATGTGGGTCTTCCCTCCCAAGTCCAGGGCCCTGTCCCCTCCTGACAGAGCCCCCCAAGAACCCAGGCACCCATCCTACCTGCTTCTCCCCAAGCCTGCAGTCTGTTTACGGAGTTTCTAGGCGGGAATCTAGCGCAGCTTTGATCTTTTCTGAGGAATGGACAGCTGAGGCTGGCGGGAGCTGGCTGTATATTTTCTCCGGTAATGGGGTATTAAGTAGACAGCCCGGATGGGGATCTCCGGCGGGCGGGAGGGGGTGGGGCACAGCCTGTTTCGCATCAGCCTGAAATATGGCCCCATCACCGCCAAACCTCAAAGGATGCTACCTTTGGGCTGGCTGAGAACCAACTTTGATGTTCTTGCAGCGGAGGGACGGGGCGGACCTTCCTGGCATGGGCAGGGGTTGCAGGCTCGGCCCCAGCTGGACAGGCTGTGGTCTGCCAGGCACCTGGGAGAGGGGCCACCCTCTCCTTGCCCTTTCTCCCTCACCCCTTGCTCTTTGCTGCCTCCTTTTCTTTTTCTGGCTCTTCTCCTCCCCCTCCCTCTCCCCTCCTCCTCCCAGCTTTGGCTTGAACCATTTCCAGGTTGTGCACGCCTCTCTTGCCCGCAGACCCATCTCTCATCCACAAGGGTCCCCTGGGTGAGTGTGGAAAGGGCACAGGCTGCCAAGAGCAGCTGGGGTGTGAGGCGGGCTTTCCCTCCCTCACCTGGCCGGCAGATCGAGCTGAGCGGTGACTGGAAGCGGGGCCAGACGGCCTGGAGTAGATTCCCAGCCCTGCGCCCATCAGGCAAATCGCTGACATCCTCTGAGCATCCGTGCCCTGGCCTGGAAAGTGGGGACGTGGTAATAGCTGCCCACAGGGCTGCGTGCAGGTGAGAGGAGGAAATACTGCCAAGCACTGGATCCCTGCCCTGCCTGAGCAAACGCTGTCGCTCGCTAGACTTGCTGTTTCTGAATGATGGAGGGCCAGGGGCTGGGCCTCAGTTTCTCCCCTTGGTACCGCGTGGGAAAAACCCCTGGCTTATAAGGTGAGGGTGGGGGCTTTAATTCACATCCTGCATTGTAGAACTTGGCTCAAGCAGGCATCTGACAGGTGACTGTGGTGGTCGTTTCCATGAATCTTTCGCCCCGGTGTCTTCAACTCAGCTGGGTGCTAGGGCCAGAGGCTGGGTGGAGCCGGACATGGTCCCAGCCTGAAGTCACCCCCGACCCCAGCAAGTGGGACACACAGCCACGTGAAGGGGCTGTCGGAGCCCATCCTCCACATCTGATGTGTGATCTGAAGATGATGACCGGGTGGGGCCCTAGTGAGCCCTGCTGGGGTAGGGTGGTGGCCAACGCCACCATCTTTCCTTCCCTGGTTCGTTCCTTCTCCGCCCCTGCCCCTTCTCCTGCCCCTGGTCTCCGCATGAGACCTTGGAAATCCCACCCACTAAGGGCTTGGAAGGAGAGGGCCCAGTTCTTGTCTCTGCCACTGACTGCCCCTCCTGGCCTCGGTTCCTCTATTGCCAGAGGGCTTGGTGGCCTTTCTGTGTGGCGTGGAGGGTGTGAGCCCTTAAAGGCTAGAGGTCCACTGGGACCTCCCTCCTCTCCACTCCAAACACAGCCACCCCAGGACGGGACACCAAGGAAGAACAGAAGGGCACGGTCCATGCTTTCACCTCTACACCCTCAGCCTGCACCTTCTGCTATCCCTGGACGGGATCAAGAGAGAAGGCCACCTGCTCTGTCTCATCCTCGTCCCTTCAGTCGCCACTGGCCCTAGTGCTGTCTGTTGTTGGTCCTGCCTGCCTTGTGAACCCCAGTCTCAATCTTCCCCATCTGGAGAATGGGCTTATGACACCTGACAGTGCTGTTATGAGTAGTTTCTAGGTCCTGTTCAGTGCACAGTCCCTTCCCTGCTGTCCCTTCAGCTGCCCTCATGTTAACTCCAGCATCACAGCTGGGCCAGCATAGGCTTCTGTGCCCTCCACAAGGGCACCTGGCCCTGGGCTTAGGCTGAAGGACTTACAAGGTTGTGCAGCCACCGTATTCCAGCCCCGAGGGCTGCATGTGCCAGCCTGTGTGGCTGCCTGGCCGAGAGGCCATGCACACTCACCATGCTTCCTTAACTGGAACGAGCCTGCCACAGGAAACAGCACCCAAGGTGGGGGGTAGGGATGTGCAGCCCTAGAGAACCAAGGGATGCAACTAGGTCCCCTAGGCTCCTGTTCCTGCCTGCACCCAGCAAAGGTCTGTGTCACCTGTGAGATATATTCTAGAAGCTCTGGCGTCTCCAGTGTGGACCCTGCCCACCCCCAGCTGCCTCTCGTCCTGCATGACTGTGTACAGCCCCCGCTGCTGGGAACAGTCCTCCCTGGGGCCCCATCACCCCCTTTCCCTGTGCTGCTGGTGGGCGTGTGACGGTCACCTCTGCTTCCCCTGCCACACGAGGGTGGCCACTTTCTGTCTGGCTCACCTGTCTCCCTGGGGCCTGGCACAGAGTAATGCTCAGTATTTGCTGGAGAGTGAACAACTTCCAGAAGTGCATTCTAGCTCCTCGATGCTCGCCGCTGTCCCCTGTCCTGCTCACACACCTCCCAGGGCTCCCCAGAGCCCTCCATAGACATCTCAAGTGGCTCCCACCCAGCCTTGCCTCTGGCTGCCAGCAGCCACTTGCGCCCCACCCTGGGGAGGGCAGATATTGAGCTCGCTGCCTAGACTTCCCCTTCTGCCTTGGAGGAGGCCCCCTGCCACCACCCCAAAGTAGCAGCTGCCCCCTCCACAGAGGCCCCACCCGGTCCCTGTCCTCGCTTGATGCTGAAGGCACACACAGCGGGCTTCCGTCTAGGGGAGCAATGTCTGCCAGGGCATAGCAGGGTCAGAGTGGAACATGAGGGGTGGGCATGCCCAGGGCTGGGGCTTTCTGAGACCCTCCCCTGTCATGAAGTCACTGAGCTCCCCACACTTCCCACTCCCCTGGGGCTCCTGGCATCCCTGATCAGCCTGCCTGCTGGACCTGGGAGTCCTGATGCCCAGTTCTGGGCCTGTCCCTTGATTGTCCACTCTGATCTTGGGCAAGCTCCTTGCTCTCTCTGGACCTCAGTGTCCCAACCTGTGGCAATGCATTGGACCCCATCAGAAGCCACAACCTAGCTGAGGTCCTGGGCCTGTTTGGCTCATGGCTTTTGTTTTTTTTTTTTTTTTTTAAGACTTGAGTGAATATTAAAATGAGGAAGCCTTTCTCATAAAAACCCAGATTTCCGGCTTCTCTTGATAAAGGGGCCAGCCCAGCCAGCAACCTGCACCACGAGGAGCTGGGTGGTCTCCTTTGCCCCCTGCCTGGCCCCTGAGCAGGGACCCTTGGTCCCCTGCTACTTTCCACCTGCCCTGGGGGACAGGTTTCTGAACCACCTCCCCATTCTCGGCTTGGAGATAAAGCTGCATTCTCCCCCAACTCCCCAATATTCTAGACAATCTGCCTCGTTTTAAAATTCCTTCAGCAGCCCCAGGCCCAGCGGCTTCTCCCAGCGAAGGAACCAAAGGAACGAGGCCGCACGTGACTGTGCTCTGCGGCTGGGAAGGCTTTGATGTTGCGGTGATTGCGGAGCGCCCCTCCCCCTCCCGCCCCGCCCCTCCCCGCCCCGCCCCTCCTTTCTTCCTGGCTCCCGCTCCCCTCCTCCTCCACCCCCTCCATTTTACCCTCCTACTCCTCTCTTCTCCTTCCTTGCTCCCCCTCTTTTCTCCCTCCCTTCCCCTCCCCATCCTCCTCTGCAGTTCTCCACCCGCCCCCCTCCAGGTGCCTACTAATTGTCCCGGCTCCCGCTGCTCCTTACCTGGCTTGGTGAGACCCTCAGAAGGCTGCAATCTGGGGTGCAGGGGTGGCCGCTTTGCTAGCTGGGAGAGCAAGTGAAGAGTTAGCGGTGACCAGGGTGGCACTGCCCACTGGGGAGGAGTGACATCCCTCCATGCCCTGCCCCTACCCAAGTCCCACAGGGTGACCAGCTTCTGCCAGCATATTTTCTTTTGCCAGGGCTGCCCAGTTCGGGGTTTGCCGTCCCTGGTCATGAGGGCAAACTGAGGCCCTGGGGCATTGGAGGGCGGCCTGCAGAAGCGGGGGAAGAGACTGGCGTGCGGTGAGCTGCGTCTGGGGAGTGGGACACCTGAGGAGGGGGCGGCAGGGGAGGAGGGCCTGAAGAGGTTCTGTGGGGCCCTGGCTGCTCTGCTGTCTGCCTGCTGGTGCAGCCTGGCGTGCCCTCTCAGGCTGGCATCGCAGGCCCTACCTGCAGATGTGTCCGATGACCTCTCTGAGCCCCTCTTCCCCTCCCCCAGAGGGCAGGTGGTGGCGTGGAAACCCTGGGTCTGGGATTCACGGTCACTGTCGTTCGCTGTGCCTGTGTGACATGCGGGTGGATGCCTCCCGCCACCGGCTGCGGCCAGCTCAGGGCTGGCCTGCCCTGGCTCTGCACTGCTTCACTCTGGTGAAATCTGCCTGGTTGGGTGTGGCAGGGGTGTGAATGGCAAATGAGGAGACGGAAGCAGTGAGGGTAAAGTTAATCAGGCCAGCTGGCAGGCCTACTATGTGCCTGGCCAGGGAATGAGGCCACTGTGGGTCCCGTCCCCCCTCCCTGGCACCACCACTACACCCCCTTTCCCCCCAACTCAGTGGTGGGGGCTGATTGAGCCAGTCTGAAGCCGAGGCCTCTGCTTCGGGAGCCCAGGCAGGAGGATCTTTAGTGATGCCCCAGGGGGCCAGGGTGGGGGGCTTGGCCACCTCTCAGCTGCCCTCCTTTCTGGTTCTGCCTTAGACACATTGGGACCCCTCCTGGCTCCTAGGGCGCCTCCTCACAGTCAGGGTATCTGCTGTGCACCCCAGGAGCTGTGCAGCTTTGTCTAAGCCCCGGCCCTCTCTGAGCCGTGACCAGTGCAGCTCGTGGCCGTCCCTTCTTTCCCATAGGCTTGTCTTAAATAGATCGAGGAGACAGATGATGACCAGGCCCTGGCACTGTGGACAGACGTGAGAAGCTGGACTGAGCATCGTCTTTGCACCCCCAAGGGCCCAGCCCTGAGCCAGCACACACAGATGCCTGCTTCGCCCATGCCTCTATGGCGCAGCCCTTGCCGTGAGCCCCGAGGCTCCTGACCGCTGGCGGGGGGATAGTGGCTGTGCCCGACAGGTGCCAGGCTGGTGGGGGATGGGATTGACGGACATAGAACCTGAGCTTTTGTGTGACGGTCCATGGGGCCACAGAGGGGCTCACACACAACGCGTCTGCGCATCCGTATCAGACTTCTTGGCCTGCGGGTCTGACTCGTGTGGGCTGGGAGAGGTGGTCAAGGTGGGCAGCACTGGGGTCCTGGGCATGGAGGGCCCTGTCGCTGTGCCCACCGAGGCACTCTGATGAGCCCTCCTTATCCTGGGCCCCTCCTCGTTCCTGAAGCTCCATGAGGATGACCAGTCCCCATCTGTGTTTAGAAGACGTCCTCAGCTCAGGCCTGCTGGGTGGTGGGCAGTAGCTCCCTGTCTGTTTTTGTCTGCAGCCCTTAGGCAGCTTAGCAGTGTAGCCCTCTCTCTCTGCTCATTTCATTGAGGGGCAGCTTCCAGCTGGGCCATCTAATGTGGGCCCCGGGGCCTGTTTGAGCCAGTGGAATGTTAGGGTTGGGGCACAGGTTCTGAGTATTGAGTTCCAATCCTGACCCCTCCTCCAGCTTGCTGTGTGGCTCTGGGTGAGTGACTGCACCTCTCTGAGCTCAGTTACTGCTAATTATAGCATCTTCCTCTGGGAGGAGTCGGTGCTGTAGCACATAAGGCGCCAGGCCTGGAGTAAGTGCTTTCTCAGTGTCAGCTGTGGCTGTTGCTGTTTTTATTATTATTTGACTTGAAAATCTCCTGCTCCACGTGCTGCTCCTACGGTAGTTGTCATTCGTGAAAAGCTGAGCTGAATAATAAATGGGGACAGGGCCTCCTGGGTCCCCATCCAGAAAGATTATCGCCTGTACCCTGCCTGGGGCTGGCATCAACAGGGCCCCCTGGAAGCTCTGGCTGTGAGGACTAATGTGGCCCTGTCCTGGTGGCCTGGCCAGGGTCCCATTGCGGGAGCGGGGGTCTCGGCCCTGCCTGGCCTGCCTCCCGGCTGACAGCTCGGGCACTGTGAGCTGGCTGCCGGCCAAGCTGCTTCCTCTCCCGGCTGGCTGCCATCCCGGGCCCAGTGCCAGGGGGCCGGCTGGTGGGCAGCAGCTCCAGCACCGCAGGGCTGTGAACTCAGCCAGGAGACTCCAGGCAGGGCTGGGTGTTGGGGCCTCCAACCGCCCCTTGCAGCCTTTTTCTGGGGACCTGGGCACAGCTGCACCAGACTTGGCACTACCCCTTAAGTTGGGACCTCCACAGAGCCCGGAAGAGCAGATTTGTAGAAGCAACAGCAAATTCAGCACAGCCAGGGCAGAGGGTCCATGGAGCAGGCCAGAACCTCCAGCAGCCTCCACATCTGAATCCAGGAAATGGAACCAGTTTATACTTCATGGCCTGTCTCACATGCCACACATACAGTCGGCGCCCCAGAGTGTCTGTGGGCCCAGGAGCTGTGCTGGGGGTAGAGGACGTGGCTCTCCATGGCCGAGTGCAGGAGGACAGGCTGCTGCTGAAGTCGATGGTCAGGATGGTGGGGCAACACCAAGGTCTCACACACTAGGCCCTGTGCGGAGTCTTCCACAGGTGAGTTCGCTCAGTAGTCAGCTCCACTGAGGTAAGGACTGTTCTTCCCCCCACTTCGTAGACAAGGGAGCGGATCCACTTACAGCTCATTAGTGGCCGAGGCAAGATTGGAAACCTTGCCAGTTGGGGTCTGAGCATGGAGGGAACCTTGTGGGGAGCTGGCTGCTCTGCGTGGGGCGTTGCCTGGAGGAGGGGTTGATGGATGGATGCAGGCTAAAGGCTGCATTGGATTTCTGCTGGTGGCCAGGGCAGGGAGTTCCAGGAAGGCTTATCTGGGGGTTTTTGGTTTGTTTTGTGGTTCTGGGGAGTGAACTCAGGGCCTTGCATGTGCTAGGCAAGCACTCTGCTGCTGAGCTACATCCCCAGCCCCAAGGAAGGCTTATCTCAGGACCTGCAATTGTCACGAGCCAGTTACGCAAAAACATAGGAGCATCCCAGAAGCGGGGAGCAGCCTGGGTGTAGGTCCTGCAGCTCAAGTGGGCTTAGGCTTGGCATGTTCAAGGAACAGAAGGAAGCCCCACAGCTCGGGAGTGTGATGGGGGGCAGCTGGTGAGGGCTGGGTCAGCTTATGGGCCAGCTGCAGTAGGAGAGGAGTTTGGGGGTTGTTTGGGGACAGAGGTGTTCTTTTCTCCAGGAGGCAGTGCCTGGGCGAGGTTTAGGTGCTGTGCCCCAAGTTGGCTGTCAGTACCAGTGGGGTTCATCGCAGTCTCTGAGGCCTCTTGCCCTGTGGCTGGTGATGGTTGGGGTGGGGTTGGCCAGGCTGCCTCTGCCTCCTTGAGGCCCTGTGGAGGCCTCTCGGGACACCTTCACCTCCTGCACAGCTGAAACCACTGAACCTTAGGCCCGGGTCGGACTTTCCAATCTGCATCACTGGTGTGTACTGAGCTGACACCTGGGAAAACCCGCCCATCCTGGCTCGGCTGGTGACCACAGCAGGCCTCCACCTCCCGCTGGGCCCCACTGTCCTCATCTTTTCAGTTGGGACATCAGCGTGTACTTCGCGGTTGGCCTTGAGGCTTCAAGGAGCCAGTCTGCAAGTTCCCGCGGCAGCCCAGCCAGGCTTCCATCAGTGGCCGCTGTTGCAAGTCGGAATCCTAAATCCGTGTGACCGCCGGGCCCAGCACCCTGGACAGCAGCGGCCTGGCCCTGCCCTCTCAGGGTTGGAGGGAGGTCCCTTCCCTGCCCGCTGCCCGCCCTGTCCTGCGCCGCCACGCCCACCCCCCTCGGCCTCTCCAGGCCTCCCTGCCGCTCCTGGAGTCTTTAGTCTTCGGCTCAGTCTGGTAATTAAAAACCTTCAAGGGGGACTTTATTGAGTTAGCATTAGTTATTTTGTCAGCCTGGGAGAGCGAGAGAATTACCTGTCCTCCGGGAGAGGGGGCTGGGGCGGGGGCCGTGGGCTGAGATTGGCAGGTGCCGAGCACGCCTGGTGCGCGCTCCTCGCTGCGGGTCAGCGGGGAGCACGCCGTGCCCTCGGCGGCCCCGCCGCGGTTGCACAGGTCCCCTTCGTCCTGGCTTGTGTCCCTGGACTCCTGCTTTTCAAAAGGATCCCCCGCGCTCCACCTCACTGGCAAGGTGAGGGGTTCTTTTCTTCTCCAGCCAGGCCTTCAGGCTGGGGCTAGTTTGGTGAGCCCCGGGCCTTCTTTCTATCCACCCCTTCCCACCACCCTGGAAGTGCCCGCTTACAGATTCAGGTGAGGCACCCCAGAGGTTCTGAGCGGCGACCTTGGGCCAGCCCCTCTTTCCTGTGAAATTAGGACAGCAGTCCCTCCCGCTCCAGGTTGTCCTGAGCAAGAGAGGAGGTGAAATGTGAAGTCCCTTGTCCTGGAGAGGCCCTGTTTATTCCCCTGCCTCTGCTTGAATGCTCAGACCTAGGGAAGGAGTCAGTCACTCTTTGTCCCCTCTGTTTGTCACTCATTTTGTGACAACACTCGCAAAGCTGGCAATACTTGGAAGGTAGAGGTGGTCAGCCTATGTTGCAGATGAGTAAACAAACCAGAGCTTGGGGCAGGGAGTGGTTAACTCAGAGGCACAGCCAGGAGTGGGGAGACTGGGTCCAGATCTAGGTCTGTCCCCTGTCCCAGGAGCCAAGGGTCAACACCCCAAACCATTGAATGTTTTGGGGAAGGTGCCAAGGAAGGGTGCTTACCAGTGTGCTCCAGGTCATGGGCAGTGTCCTGGGGTGCTGGGCTCCTGGTCACTTGGGCTTCGTGCTTGGCCCGCTGTGCTGCCTACAAGGCCCAGTTCCTGAGATGCAGGCCCTGCTACTCTTGATGGGGAGCCCTCGGGCAGGGTAGGGGGTGTGAGATCCAGGGTCCACAGCAAGGAGAAGGGCACTTAGCCACTTGTCTGCACTCCTTATAGTTTTACCCATTGGCACACATGCCCCAGAGGACAGAGCCAGAAGGGCTGGCCCAGAACGAGGAGGTCTGAGAGTCCCGCCTGGGCCTCCTCGTGGGTCCCAGGGCCCGGGTCTTTGAGGTACTTTAGAGCCCTAACATTTTCTTGCCCTTTGGGATTCTGCCCAAGCACCCCTTCCTCTGGGAGTCATGCGGTTCAGGCTTACCTGTTGCCTGCTACCCCCAGATTCCACTTAGGTCCCAGTTGGCATGCTAGGAGGGTGGGATGGAGCCCCAGTGGGTCCCAGACACCGAGCATGTTATCTGCCGGGTCCCTGAGAGTCCTAACTCTACCTCAGCGTCCTCATCTGTAGAGCAGGTCCCAGGGACAGCACTGGTATGTGGGGACTGCAGGACAGGATAAGGGCAGGAGGGACCCTTTCACTGCATCCTCGGCCCTTGCACACACATTCTGTCCTGAGCACTGGAGCCTCCAGGGAGCAGGACAGGGGCCACACAAACCCAACCTGACTGCCATTCTCTGCTGCCTCCTCCCGGCCTTGGCACCTGGGTAAACACGCCCCTGTGAGGTTATGAATGACAAGGCCAGCTCCCAAAGGAGCCCGTGACTGTTCATTCATGTGTTGTCTATAAGTCTCAGTTCCTTACCTGAGGAGGGGGAGAGAAGGCGTTTGGTTTTCTCCTGTGTGTGGCAGGAGACTGGCACTTGCCCAGTCAGGCACCTCAGGTATCTGGGGAGAGGGAGCAACTGGTGTCCCTGCCTGCTGTGGAGGGAGCCACAGAGCCAGTGGCCTGCTGTGCAGTTACTGCGTTTGTGGTCTACACAGCAGTTCCCTTCATCTGTGCTGGAAAGGGAATCATCGGGACCCTAGATCCTCACGCAGTCCCCCTGGCACTCGCTTGTTTGGGCCGGGCTGGACTGTGGACGCGGGTTTACTTTTCTTCCCGCCAGGCTATGAGCACCCTAAGGAACACACATTCCTGGATCTCTGAGCTCCGTGCAGTGGGCTCGTGCTTGCCGGACGGGATACAGGAGCAGAAAGGCCCTTAAAGGGCCAATTCAGAGAAAGGAGATGGGTAAGAGTCCCTGCTGGCAGGGACTGTGGAGTAGCAGAGGCCACATGGTGGCGTGGGGAAAGGGCACTGGGTTTGAGTGCTGGTAGCCTGGACCCTGGCCTGGCTGGGCCACTTGAATCTCTGTGGCTCAGTTTCCTTACTCCTAAACGGGCTTAAAGCTGCCTCCTATCATTTTACTGGGACTGAACTGAAGGAAGCATGAGGGGGCACTTTGCAAAGCCCAAGGATGGGGCTCCTCCTGCTGCTGTCCTCGGGGCTTCAGGTGGGCAGAAGGCCTGTCCCCCCATCCCTGTGTGCTCTGGGAAGCTGTCCTCTTCCTTGGGTTGCCAGGCTTGCCGGGAACCCCCTGATGTAGGCCAGTGTTTCATCCCACTGAGGGCGGAGGCCCGGTGCCTAAGACACTGACTGGGGTTATCAGCTTGGGAGAGGCATGTGCTCCTCTTCTCGGGGACCCTCCAGGAGCCTCCCACTCCTGGGCGTCCCTGCTCCTGATAGTCCCAGCCATGCTGTGGGGAGAGGGTCCCTCCTTGTGCTACTCGAGTCTATAGCTGAGATCTGCTCCCTCAGACCCCAACCTGCCCCCTCCAGGCCTGGTCAGACCACAGCTGAGCTCAGCCTCCCTTCACTGGGGTCTCCGCTGCCACCCACGTTTTTATATTTTGAGTAGATGAAAGCTTTTCATTGCTTTTTGTGTGTATCCTTTTTTTTTTTTTTTGGCTAGGATTAGCAGATCTCTGGCTGCCAGTTCCTCAAAGCACTGCTGTGTTGAGAGGACATCAGAGGGCCTGGCTGCATGGCTTTTCAGGGTCCATGAGCCACCTGCAGGTCCCAGGGCAGGGACTGGAAATCAAGACTGGTGGCTGGGGGGTGAATGGGGGAGGAGGCCCTGCTGCAGGCAGGAGCCTACTTTTGGCCCAGCTTTAACATCCTGACTAGGCCTTGCGGGGCACTACCTCCCACCTGGCTGGCCTGGTCCCGGGGAAAACTGGGGCCTGGCCCTACCTCCAGCAAGGTCTGCTCCCCCACCCCAGCTCCCGCAGCAGTGGCAGGTGGTGCAGGGGGCGCATGCGTGCGGTGGGAGTGAGCCGGCTGTGGAGAATTAATATTCCTGGAACATCGCCCCGGCCGGCTGCACACGCCGAGGAGAATATTACGGCGATTAGCGGTGGGAGTTCGGCCTGCACGCAATATCTGGATGGAGAATTCGGTGTGATTAATCTGGCGCTAAGTAGCAGCCTCCGGGGTCCACGGGGCTCTGGCATGTTTGGAATGGGAAAAAAGCTCAGGAGCGCAGTGATTCTTTAGGGGGCTCTTTGGGGGTCTGCCAGGGTAGCAGCTGTGTCCTGGGTAGGCTGCAAGCTCCTGGTGGCCCTGGGTGGGCAGATCACCTTGTTTACAGCCATTGGCAGTCTGCCAGCTGATAGAAGTGTGCTGTTCAGAATCACAGCCCACCCGGCACCTACTCCCCGGGCCTCTCTCTCCCTCCACTCTCCTCCATTCAGGTTCACAGATCCGAGTTGTAGTGTCCCTGCCCACTTCACACCTCCTTTTCCTCATCTGTAAAATGGAATCCGTGACTCCTGCCCTGCCATCTCAGTTGGAAATAATGATTCCTCCTATCCCATTTGATAGCAGAAGAAGCAGGGCGTGAGCATTTCGGAGGGGTGGCTTTGTGTGTGCAGACCTCGGGGAGCCATTGTTAATAAATCTGCTAATGATCTGACTTTGGCAACCACCAGTTCCTCTTGCCTTATAGCTGCACCTTGGGCAATGGTAGGTCTGTTGTTTGGAGCCATCCCGGGTGTGTGGAGGCGGTTTGACGGCAGGGAGAGAGTACCGAGGGGAATCTGGTTCCATCTATAAAATGGGTGTGAAAATACCTCCCCTCCCTGAAACCGGGGCCCAAGCCAGAAAAGCTGAATTCTGTTTTAAGATCTGTCATTCTGGGACTGTTTTATAGGCTAACCCAGGATGGAGGTGCGGTGAAGCTGGTGGTGGTATGGGTCGGGGATGGTCTGCCTAGCCTTTCACCCTGCCCCCAGCCTCAGTGTGGCCTCCCCAAAGGCCAGGCCAGGGATGGTGCTTCCTGATCTTCCCCAGTGTCTTCACTCTGAGCACCGAGAAAAGCAAAGAAAAGGGGAGGACCAAGGTGTGTCCAAGGCAGACCTGGTGTGGAGGGAGGATCTTCGGAGCCCATCAGGCCTGTGTCGACCTTGGGCAAACTTCCTTTCTCTAAGCCTGTTTCCTCATCTGTGGAGTAGGACAGTTGTGCCAGCCCTTTGGGGTGGAATAGTACAGTGGGCCTGAAATGGAGCACTCAGCTGAGTTAGCAAGAAAAGGCCTGGGAGCACAGTGGGACTCCTAAAGGGCGCCAGGCACATACAGTGGGCTTGCTTCCTTTTTGCCCAGGGGACTGGGTATGCCCAGAGCACTCGTGGTGATGGTGCTCAACTGTTACACTTTTTCACTCAATTGCTTCAAACCCGGTGGACATTTCCACATCTTATTTGCAGGATCTCTTTTTCTTTTCTTTCTTTTTCTTTTTCCCTTGCTTCTGAGGCCTCAGGCCTCCATGCAACTCATCGTTCTGTCCAGAAATGGATGCTGATCAATCGTCTTCACTCCCTTTCCCATGCAAGCGATGTAATGGCTTTTGAAAGGGGATGGCTTGTGGTTTCCCAGCAGTAGAGTGGTCTGTGGTCTTGCACAGCTAAATCTGAAACCAGCCTTTCTTGGAGGACTCATTTTAGTGAGCTTTGAAGCAGCTGGGCACAGTGCAAGGTGGCAGTGTCAGGGCAAGGCAGACGTGGCTTTGTTGGGGTGGCTGTGCCTTCACCGCTGACACTTCTGTGCTTACAACAGTGTGAGCTCAAATATGCTCTGCCTGAGTGTCTGCATGGATGTATGTGTGATGGGATGGATGGGAGCATGCGTACATGTGTGAGGGTTGGATGGGCGCATGCGTGTGTGTGCGTGAGGGTTGGATGGGCGCATGCGTGCATGCGTACTTGCATGAGGGTTGGATGGGCATATGTGTGCATGTGTGAGGAGATGGGTGGGCGCATGCCTGCATGATGAGACTACTACAGGTTATGACGAGGCTGTAGAGAGTATGGGTTAAAAGCCCAGGCTAGAGCTGGACAGCCTGGGCTGGATCCTGGTTCTGCTCTTTCTTAATGCAGTATGACTTTGGGTAACTCAGTTTAGTCCTGTGGGCCTCAGTTTATTTATCTGCAAAATGGTTGAACCAGATGATTCTAGCTTTGCTCCCAGCTCAGTTGTTCTGGTCTCCGTGATGTTGGCCTTGATCCTCACAGTACTGTTCTGAAAATGAGACTTGGTGCTACTGGAACCCACCAGTTTAGCCAGCGTGCTCCCTAGAACCTGGGCTCTCAAATAGAGGCAACAGGGTCCCTCCATCCAAGTGTGCTTGGGAGTTGCTGCCTTGGATGCCAGCTTTGTCTTTGGGGCTGGGTGCCCATCTGCTCTGTTCATGTATTTGCTGCTTTGCCCCTTCCCAGCCTCCAGTGTACACACTTCCTCCAGGAAGCCTTTCCTGATGCCTCCCCCTAGAGTCACAGTCCTTTGTACCTTTCTGCATTTTGTGCCCTTGACGCGTAATCTTGCCTCAGCCACGTTGGGGTATTTGAGAAATTTTCATTTGTTTTTTGAGACAGGGCCTTGCTATGCAGTTCAGGCTGGCCTTGAATTCACTATGTAGCCCAGGCTGGGCTCAAACTCACGATGATTTTCCTGCTTCAGCCTTCCAAGTGCTGGGATTATAGGCGTGCACCACCACACCCCGCCTTTGAGAAGTTACTGTCTAGTTGTTTGTGTGTGTCTTCTATGTGCTTCAAGAAGCTGAATGGAATTGACATTTATTGTGTAGAGTCTAGCTGGTGCTAGTAGGCATGTTTGTTATGTGCCTTGGCTGAGGTGAAAACATGAGGGAAGTCAGGTTTTACTCTGCTTTAGGAGGGAGAAAGTGAGGCGTGGTACATGCAGCAGCGTAGTGTGCATTCCTCTGAAGCTCATTTCCTTTCCCCTGCGCACTCCATCTCTCTCATTTGGTTGTTTGCTGGGGCACCATGCACATCCTGAGCAGGTAAAGTAATAATGATGGCAGCAGACGCAGATCTGCTTCCCACTCAGTGCGTGCACTGCTCTAAGCGGTCTACATTCCTCATGTTGTCTTCCAGTGGTCCTGTAAGGTGGGGTCTGTTCTCCCATTTCACAGCTGGGGCATGTGTGGTTCAGAGAAGTTAAGCAAATCGCTTCAGGTCACATGGAAAGGAAGTGGTGGAGCCAGGATTTAAAAACAAGACAGTGTGATATAGGTTCCTGTCAAAGTGTATTGAAATTTTCCAATCTAAGCTGGGTGTGGTGGTAGATGCCTGTAATCCAGCCCTTGGGAGGCCGAGACAGGAGGATTGCAAGTTCCAGGTCAGCTTGGACTACCTTGTGAGACTTTATTTAAAAAAACAAAACAAAACAAAACAAAACAAAACAAAACATAAAACAGCCGGGTATGGTGGCGCACACCTTTAATCCCAGCACTTGGGAGGCTGAGGTAGGTGGAGCGTTGTGAGTTCGATTCTGGCTTAGGCTACAACATGAGCGCAAGGCCAGCCTGAGCTACGTAGTGTGACCCTGCCTCGAAAAAAATAGGGCCGGGAGTTTGGCTCAGTGGCTTAAGTGCTTGTCTGGCAGGCGCGAGGTTGTGAGTTCAATCCCTGGTGCCACAAAAAAACAAAGCTTCCAGTCCACTGTTTCCTCTGACCTTGCCTGAGTATCAAAGGTCAGAGGACAAAACAGATCCGTGTCTTTGGTCCATCTCGAAGCCCCACTGTGGGGAGGCAGGCAGCTGAACAGGCAGGTGTGGTTCTGCTGGGGTTGGTGAGGGTCTGTGGGCTGAGACCCACTGAGGGGCACTGCTGCTGTTTCTTCCAGCGTCACATTGAGAGAAATGGACTCAGGGCCGGTGGCTTGTCTAAGGCCACACAGCCAGTTGGGGAGCCAGGATTTGCACCCGAGTCATCTGTCCTCACAGCTCCTGCTTCTTACTACCTTCTAGGATGCTGGCAGGATGGGGGCAAACATGGAAAGTGGCATCTAACTTGGGCCAGGCTTCTGGGTGGCAGGGATGTCTGAATTGAGACCCTTGGGACTGAGAGGAAGGGTGGCAGTGGGGAGAGGTGAAAGTGTCCAGGCAGAGGGCACAGGAAGTGTAGAGGCCTGCGGGCAAGAGAGAGCATGGATTGGTCAGAGAACGGCATGGAGGTGTCATGGAGGTGTCTCTGTCTCCTTGCACACACCTGCAAGCACTTCTTCTCTGAGTGGAGTCAATTACCAGACGGGTTTCCTGAGTGCTTGGGTCGGAATCACAAGGACTGAGGAGGGGAGGGAATATGAGCTCCAGGATTCTGGAATGGTGAGGAGGGGTGCAAGTACTTTCCAGATACTAGGAACTGCTTGGCATGATGATGTGGGAAGGATGAACTGCCTGCAGACTGGCGCCTAGTAGGCCAGAGACTCAGGTAGGCATGTGCCGAGTTTGCAGCAGCCAGTGGTCAGCAGCACAGGTGTCCTGTGGCACCAGGGCATGTGCAAGGTGCTGCCGAGGGCTGAAGCAAGTGTGGCAGGGGGAACTGTGTGTGTCTTTCCCCTCTGGGCTGAGGCTAGAGCTCAGAGGTTGTCCGAAGAGGAGGTGGACACTGAACAGGAGATGGCCAAGCAGCTGTGGAGTGGAGGTTCATTGCCAAGGTCACTGCAGGTCACTGCAGAGCCATGGCCCTGAGTCTGGTTCTGGATGCACGGGTCCCTGTTTGGTCCCAGCACTCTCTGGGCCTTGGTTTCCCCTTCTGCACAGAGGGCATGGGTGCTGACCTCTCAGGCACTGGCATGGGTCAGAGAAGAGTGTGAAGTACCAGGTGCTAGACCACACACAGTAGGTACTCAGCCCCTTAGAACTAGCACTGCTACCAGACACCAAGTGGCAGAGCCAGACCCAAAGCCAGGCCTCCACTGCCACCTCTCCTTGACCCTCCTGATGCCCACCTTGGTCGGGGGTCACCTGGGTCGAGTAACCAGATGCAAGGCCTCACATCCAGTGGTCCAGGAAGACTTGCAATGCCCTGAAGCTGCCCAGCTGGCCCTTCAGCCTCTGGGCCCCTCAGCAGTCCTTTCCCACCCACGTTGGCTCTTCTGTCCTCAAGTCCGGCTCATGTTTAGCTGTGAAGCCTTGGGGGGCCTTTGCACATAGTAGGTGCTCTCTGAGCTGTCATGCTTGTCTTTACCCCACGACCTCCAAGCACAGTGATGATGATCGGGGAGTCTCACCCACGGCGGGCGTTCACCCGTTTTAAACCATGTGCTCTGGGGCCAATTATAAATAGACACATAATCGCCCCTATCTATGGAGATAAAACCTACTCTCTAGAGATGCGCCTCCTGCTCCTCCCCACCACTGGCATGGCTGTCCTCACAGTTGAGGTTGATGGAGAGATTGGTGCTCCCCTCCCTCTTCATCCCTCCCTCCCTCCTCCCTGCTGCTCCTCCATCTCCACCCTGCAGAGGTGAGATCCGGCAGGGGCTGTGATGTCAGAGGCTCAGCTGATGTCACCGCCCGGCCCTGTGACTTCACTTGCCGGCTTGGGCAGGAGGAGCTGTGAGGAGGCTGAGACTGTGAGAGGAGAAACTGCCCCCTTCCCTTTTCCTCCTCCGTTTTCCCCTTTCCCCTCCACCTTAGCCTCAGCCGGGGAGTTGTTTTCTTCCAGGCCAGTGGGCCGTCAGGGGGCCTGGGGCAAGTGCCAGGGGAGGATGCCGCTGCAGAGGTAAGGCGTGCGGTACCTCCCCCCACCCCCCCGCCCCGCGGTTGCGAAAGTTTGCTCTGGCGTGAGAGGTGTGCCTGCTGGGAGCTCCGCAGCGCCGCGCCACCCTGGCCCTGGGCTCCCCGGGGGTGGGCAGGGGCCAGCTGGGCCAGGGCCGGGCCAGTCAGGGGCCTCCCAGGCGGCCTTCACTGCCTTGTCCCCATCAAAAGGCCGCAGCTGCTCGAGTGGCGGCTGCAGCTTTGAAACTGCCATAAAGAGCGATGGAGGGAGGGGAGCGCGGGGGATGCTCGGAGCGGGCGGAGCAGTGCCCAGGAGGGCAGCTGGGCAGGGAGGGGCGAAGGGCTGCTTGGGGAGCCCGGCCGCCCGGACAGCAGCAGGGGTGTGAAGAGCAAGGCCCCGGGTCGGGGCCCCAGGGGCTGAGTCCCTGTCCCTGTCCCCGTCCTCGGCCCCTCAGGTCAGACAGCCGTCCACGGCCAGGACCCCAGCGGTGAGGTGCAGAAGCTAAAGGAGGTGGGGGCTGCCTTCTCCCCCCCCCATTATTTCCAGACATATTCTTCCACCTCCAGCAGGCCGTTTGTCAGCAGTGATGCGGGACAAAGGAGGGGCAGGAGGTGGTCCTCTGCGAGTTGGACGATGGGCACAGAGGCAGGCCGAAGAGAAATGCCAACAATTAAGAAGCAGAGCAAGGGCTTTGCTCATTCAGGCTGTCGAGGGAGCCGTCATTTTGTGTGAGAGAGAGAGTGTGTGTGTGTGTGTGTGGTGGGAGGAGGAAGAGAGGAGAGAATGACAGGAGAAGGATTATGACATTGTGTTGTCTCTGTTTGTGGTAAATGCAAATCTGGCACCAGTGGTTTCCCAGAAAAGCAGCAGCAAGTAACCCAGGCCAAGGCCTTGGCCCAGACCCACTGAGGGAGCCCTTGCAGGGCGCTTTGGGGTTTTATTTGTTCCTCCTCTTTTTTTTTTTTTTCCCTGCCTGGCGCGCGCTTCTTCCATTTATCTCACAGTGAAGAGCTGGAGAGAGACAGGCTGGCATGGCGGGAGAAGCGCCCCCCCCCCCCCCCCGCTGGCTCGCCAGCGGCTCCTCTCCCCACAGGAGCCCCGGGGCAGCCCTCCTGTCCCCCAGCCATTGCCCCATGGCACCTGCATCCTGCTCAGGTCTCCCTGTCCCCAGCCAGGGTCACGGGTCTACTGGTTTCTTAGCCTGAGGTCTCTGAAGGCTACTTCTGCCCACTGGTGCTTTCTAAGACTGCCTGGAGACCAGAGCCCCGGTCGGAGGATGAGATGGGGCTTCTGAGACGGAAGGCCAGGGCTGGGCACACCCCCGCTGCAGTGCTGGCCTGACTGGAGAGGGGTTGCTGGCGGTGTCACAGGACTGTGACTCTGATGGGCCCCATGGGGCAGGGAGCTCTAGCCTGTCCCTGGCCAAGAAGCAGCCACTGTCCAAGGCTCTGGGCTGCTCAGGCAGGTACAGTGACAGGAGCACAGGTGTCAGTGTATTTTGGAGCAGGTCTCTGGGGAGTGCACAGGGTGACTCTGACCAGGGCCAGGCTCTAGCTCAGGCCCAGTGCAGGAGCCGTGTACAGGTGGGGGTCAGGGAAGGCTGTGGTCCACATTCTCATCCGTTTCTCCCAGAGTTGGTCCTGCCCCTGAAGCTCACTGTCCCCTCTTCTGCCTGGTCAGATCTTCTGAACTCAGTTTCTCCTCCGAGAAGCTGCCCCTGCCCTTGTAGCAGGTCTGGCTCCCTGTTGGGCATCTATGGTACAGGGGGTCTTAAGGTACCCCCCCACCTGGCACCTGCTCAGAGCGGATCTTGGAGGAGGTTTGTACCTGGAGCTCAAGAGAAGTGATCCAGGCTTGGTGACCCCCAAGGAAGTGGGGGCCCCCAGGATGGAACAGCCACCTCCTACCGCCCACTTAGTGTGATGGGTTCACTTACTTTGGACAGATCTACCCAGAGTGGGGTTTTTCTGTGGAGGCTGACACTTGGGGGCAGGCACACACCCACGCCTGTAAGGGGGCCTCAACCTGAGCTGAGTGCCCGGGGCGGTGTGTGAGGAGCAGCTGTCCATGTGCACAGCCTTGGCCTTGGGCTCAGCCACCCTGATGGCCTGCAGGGCTCTGGTGCCCCACGGAGCTTTGCGTACCAGGCAGACAAGGAAGGAGGTGTGGATAGGCTCTCCCCAAGGCCAGCGTGTCGGGTCCATTGCAGGCCCTGGGCTCGAGAACCTCCTGGCTGGAGGTGCTGGGGACATCAGGCTGAAGTCACAGCCAGAGCCAGAGCCAGCTGGTCCTGTTGCCCACTACACCCTGCCCAGGTTCACAGAGTGCCTGCCCAGTCAGAGCTGGCGCCCTCCTGGCACCCAGAGACAGGAGACCCTGAGAGGTGTGGATCAAGCCAGTCCGGAGTTACAGCTCACCTAGCCTCGTGTGCTTGCACAAGTGACTCAGCTCCAGTGGTCGGTGACTTGGGAGCAGCGATCCCACTCGATCCCTTTTCTGCAGCCTCCTGGTGCGGTGTCTGCATGCAGCAGGTGCTCAGTTAATGGTGGGTGTGGTTATGAGGTCCTGCAGGCAAGATAAAAAGCGTCCTGTCTGGTACTCCTGTGGGATCTGACAGGGCAATTGAGGGAGGCTTCACAGAGAAGGTGGCTTTTGAAGGCTTTGAGCCTGTAGGAGTCCGCCAAGCTACGGCAGGGATGGAAGCAGAGCTGCCAGGGGTAAGAGACAGGGCAGGAAGAGGGTTGGAAGAAGGGGTTGGAAGAGGAGGATGGTTTCTCTGGGCAGGGAAGCCAGTTCTGGAGCAAGGTTCCACCTTAATGTCTCAGTCGCCACCAACTCACTTTCTGGATGTGTTTACATCTCAGCTCCTTGGACACATGCTCCAGGACCCAGCATAGCTGGCCTCTTCCGGTCCTTCCAAACCAGGCCTTTCAGACTGCCTTATGGCACTGGGAATCCCAGGTGGCCCCATACTCAAATTTAGGGGCCAACCTGCTGGGGACTGAACCCAGGGCTGCATGTGGGATTTTCTTTCACTTTGGAACCCTCAGGACTCCTGGGGCCTAGGACCAGCCCAGGCCATATTCTGAGCTGGGCTCGCCATTTGAAGGACCAGTGAAAGGCCTGATCTCGGGGAGGCCTCCTGGAGCAGCTTGTCCAGGCTGGACCCTGAGGCCCCTGGACACTGCTGGGGTGGTGAGGTTTCTACCTCATCCCCAACCACAAGGGCTTTGGGATGGCTTTCTGGGCCCAGGCCTTCTCTGTGTGGCCTCGGGCATGTCGCCTGTCCTCTCCAAATCTTGTCCTGGGGTGATAGGAGCACTGCCACGGCAGCTGTGGCAAAAGTTACAGGAGTTACTTGACACAGGGTAGTCAGCCCAGAGCTTGGCTCCTGGTAGGCACTTAATAATTTTTAGCTTTGAAAAAAGCCCAGTAAACTGGGCATTGTGGCATATGCCTATAATCTCAACACTCTGGTGGGCTGAGGCAGGAGGATTAAAAGTTTGAGCCCAGCCTGGGTAACTTAGCCAGTTAGCAAGATCCTGTCTCAAAATAAAAAGAGGTTAGGGATATAGCTCAGTGCAAAGGCTCTGGGTTCAATTCTCAGTTTAAAAAAAAAAAGAAAAAGTAGCCCAGTAAAAGCTGGGTATGGTGGTGCACAGTCATAGTCCCAGCCCTTGGGAGGCTGAGACAGGAGAATCACAAGTTCAAGGTCTGCCTGAACTACAGTGAGACCATGTCTCATAAAACAAAGACAAAAAGCCCGGCAGAGTGAAGGCTCAGTGCCTAGGTAGTGTCTGCAGAGCAGTCACGCAATCCCTCTGAACTTCAGTTTCCCTAGCTATGGAATGGGGCTTCCAGCTCAGACCTCTAAGCACTTCCTGTGGAGTAGACAGGCACTGCCTGACCACCTAAGTGTCAGCTTATTTAACATTGTCCCTGCTCTGGGCTGCATGTGAGAGCAATGCGGGGGCTGGGTGCTGCCAACCTAAAGTGCTCAGGGGAAGAAGCCCAGAGATTTGGCGATTATGAGAGGAGGCTAAGCCAGGACTCTGTCAGTGTGGCCAAGACCAGAGGGGAGTGGGTGACTGGAGTGTGAGCCCTGGGGACCCGCAAGGGCCCACCCACCTCTCAAACAAGCCGCATGGGGTCAGACACCTGCACGGCCGAGCCACCCACACTGTGGGCTTTGGGCACAGTCTCATCACTTTTCTGGGCCTCGGGTTGCCAGTTCGTACAGTGGGGACTTGGCTCTGCTTTCCTCTCAGGTGCCCTGCTGCCCTGAGGGGTTGGGATTCTCCTGTTCCTGACTTTCTTGGATGGTTTCCAGGTGACGTGGGCTGTGACATGGGCAGCAAGGTCTGCCCACCGCGGGGGTGGGGGGGTGTGGTGAGGGGCCCTTCTTCCTGCCTGTCCTGCAGAGCAGAGCAGGAGCCTACACATTGCCCCTCCCACTTCCTCTAGCACTGCCCCTAGGTAGGGGCGGGGTCCAGGAGGCCCCCAGGCGCACCCTGCCTGCTGTGTGTGCCTTGTATCCACGTATGGGTGTCTGTGGAACCAGCTGGCTCTGAGACTGACAGCCACCAAGGATCCCAGTGCCCCAGTTGCTTGTGTTCCTCTACCACTCAGCCCACCTCTTGCTTTGGGCTCCTCACTCACCTCTTGAGCTTGTCCGCTGGGGGTGTAAGTGACCCTGCCCCCCAGGGGTCCCCGAGCTGGGATGACTGCTGCCTTCGCTGTGGGGATCACTGATCCAGCAGGTGTTGGATGCAGCCCTCCGTGGCAGCCCGTGCTAATGTCCCTGTTCCACAGATGAGAAAGCTGAGGCTTCCAGTGCTTGAGGAGCTGGCTCGGGGTACTTTTATACCCCGCCGCCAGCAGGAAGGAGCTGAGGCAGGGTTAATAGTGGGAGCCTGCAGACTGCAGGCTGGGGACGAGGTTGTTACCTTGCAAGTTTGCCATCACTTGTGCCCACCTGCATTAGGCAGTGCTTGGGGGTGGTGAGGGCTCAAGTCCTGTCTCTGCGCCTCACTGGCTGTGTGATCTTAGGCTCTGAGTCTCAGTTTCCACACCTGAGTTAAGGCAGGTGATGCCCAGCACACGTGAGCCACAGTTCGCTGAGCGTTTACTGAGTACCTGCTGTATACAGCATCAAGCCCAAGCAGCCTCCTCCTGCGCCCTGTGCTCCGCTGTTGGCTTGGGGCGGAACGTGTGGATCTGAGGTGGAGGGGAGCAGCCTCTGAGAATTGGTGTGTTGGCTCCCACTACTGGTGTGATAGACATCCTGATGAAATATGTCACTTGACAAGCTTTTTTTTTTTTTGTCTTTTTCATTTGAGACAGGGTCTCACTATGTAGCCCAGCTGGCTTTGAACTCATGATCCTCCTGCCTCAGCCTCCCAAGTGCTGGGATTACAGGTGTGCCACACCCCACTAAAATGGTTTAGATTTTTTTTGGCAAGCCCTCTTTACAGGAGGCATACTTGGGTCAGGTGCTTGTCTTGAGTTTGTCACAACTTGCTAGGGATCTGTCTTGCCAGGCCCTGTTTCCTCATCTGTAAAGCAGGGCAGTAACGGTATCCATGTCAGGGGGTTGACTGCGCGGGGATGCTCAAGTGAAATGTGCTTTGTAATCTTGAAAAGCACTTCACAGCTGTGAAACCTCTCAGTTCTTTTGCTGGTCATTCACAAGATGACCAGGTGCAGGGTTGGTGCGATGTCACTGTAGGCTGGCTTGGTGTGGACACCAATGCCATGTCAACTCTGCCCTCAAGGGCTCTCTGAGCTGGGGCCTAAATTTCCCTCGAGCATCATGACTTCCAGAGATCGTGGAAAGCCCCTGGGGTAGGCAGCCTTGCCGGGGGGGGGGGGAATCTTTGAGAAAGTGGGTTGTCCTGTCCATTAGCTCGGTCCACAGAGGTTTGGGGACAGATCCTTGTGCTGACTGATGGGGCTGAGGCCAGATGACCAGAGGTCAGCCCTGCCTCTAAGGGCTCAGTCCAGCAGGAAGGCCTCCAAGACTCACCCCAGGGGCAGTAACCTGATGCAGGGCCCCGGCGGCTCAGCCACAGGCAGGGAGGAGTGAAATGCGTACTGGCCCCTGTGCCCTGCTCAGAATCCATGGCCCCTCCTCTCACTTGGGGGAAGCTCCAAAGCCTCCTGCACCTCGGTGTTCCCTGTACACCTCCAGCTTCTATCTTCCTTCTTTTGGTTTTTACAATACTGAGAATTGAACCCATGGCTGAGTCATATCCCCAGCCCCCACACCCTCCTTTTTTCTTTCTTTCTTTCTTTCTTTTTTTCTTTTTTTGTAGCAGGAATTGAACTCATGACATCGCACTTGCTAGACAGGTACTGTGCCGCTGAGCTATATCCCCAATCCTTCCCCAGCCCTTTTGATTTAAAAAAGTTTTTTAGACAATCTTGCTAACATGCCCACCCTGGACCTAAAACCTCCCACCTTTCTGCCTCGGCCTCCCGGAGTGCTGGGATTACAGGTGTAGGCCACCACGCCTGGCTTCTTTTCATTTCTACTACATGGGTTTCCTTTCTCTTCCTGGAGATCTACTTGCTGCCTCCTGCCTCGGGGCCTTTGCCCATGTGGTGCCTCCACTTCTGCCTGGAGCTGTTTTCCAACTGCATCATATAGTCTCTGGGGCCCATGACCACCACAGCCACAGGAACCCTTGGACTCAATGCCTGGCACGGGATGAAGGTTCAATTAGTGTTTGTTGAGTGACTAACTAAGAACAAAGGTAGAGTTTTGTGGAGGAGGTGGCATTTAAGTAAGATTTGAAGGAGGGGAGAAGAAAGGACATTGCTCCCTTGGGAGCAGGCAGGCATAGGACAGGAAAACAGCTCCTGAGCGGATTCACATTCTCGGAGGATAGGAATGAACATGAATTCCAAGGCCATCCAGTACCCACTGAAAAGTTAGGGGCGGAGTGGGGGGAGGTCAGAGCCTGTGGGGACTGGGAGGAGCTGGCTGCGGGGATTTGTTGGCCATGGAAAGGGGCTGTAGGCGAGGACCGGGATGGATTGGGAGCTGGTGAAGGCACTGGCCCCTGCTGCCTTCTATTCCACGGCTTCATGTAAGTGCTTTGGGCCTTGAGAGCTCACGGGTTGCAGGCCAGTGGCAAGGACCCTCGCACCAGCCAGCTGCTTCCAAACACAGCTGCCTTGGTGGCAGGCGGGGCAGCCATCCTTGAAGCACTGGAGGGAGACAGAGCGATGGGACACAGGTGTCCCGGTTTCCCAGCTCCCTTCGTTGACAAGGCGGTGTCCAGCTCCAGCTCCAGCTCCAGCTGCATCCTGGTGCCTTCTAAGTGGCCCAGGAATTGTGACACTGAGGAAGGAGCACAGGGCAGGAGATGAGCAGAAACAATTCCAGCGAAGAGGCAGCAGCAGCTAAGGTCAAGAGCCAGGATCCGAGAGGAGCTGAGGGCAAATCCGGGACCCACCCCTCGGCAGCTCGGCGGCACTGGGCACCTTCTCAGCTACTCCAGGCTTCAGCTGCTTTGGCTGGGAAGTGGGGCTGTTCTGGCATCGTGAAGGTTAGGGTTAAATGACACATATGGAGCCCCAAGCACAGGGAGCACAGAGGCTTGGGGAGTAGTGGCCGTTAGCATTGCTGTTTTTTTTTTTTTTTTTTTTCTCTACAGTTTGAATTCTTGGTAGGAAGCTTGGGTTTCAGGCTTAAAAATGAAGAGCATGTCAACAAAACAGGATGGAACAAAGTCTTTTCCCAGCATGCCTCAGCATGTGGAACTGCCTTCCTGTGGAGCCCAGACAATGATGTGGCTAAAAGTCTTGAGCTTTCAAGCAGAAATAATCCCAATGGAAAGGAACCTCCTTATTGTTATCTCATGATAAAGTGCTGCAGAAGCTGCCTTGCCCTGGTTCAAATTCCAGCTCAGACCCCTCCCTCCTAGCTGCTCTGGACCTCAGTTTCCTTGCCTGCAAAATGAAGTCAGAACAATAGTGGCCTCTTAGGTTTGTTGTGAGGATTAAATGCGTTAATGCAGGTGAAGTGCTTAAAGTGTGCTTTTGGCACTAGGACTATGAGATCATCTCACCTTTATTTAACCCTTTGTGGTGCTCTAAGTGACAGAGTGGGTCCAAACCAGTCCTGCCTCTTCTAGCTGTGTGATTGGGACAAATCTCTTAGCCTCTCTGTGCACCCATTTCCTGTTCTGTCCAATGAAAGTAACAATCTCTGCCCCACTGGCTTATGGTGAGGAGTGCATGACATCATCTACATAGGGGACTTGACCCATCTCCCATCCCAATTTACAGATGAAGAAATTGAGGCTCTGAGCCATTGGATGATTTGGTGAAAACACACACACACACTCTGGTGAGACCAAACTGGTCCTGGCTTAGTGACCTGTGTGGCAGGAGGACCCCATTGGTTGCCTGGGAAGTGTCCAGGTAGAAGAGTGCCCTCCCCAGTTTCTTGGCATCTGCTCACTCAGGTGTTCTCCCTGCTCACCTGCACAAATGAGTGAGCTGGCGCACAGTGGCTGTGTGTGGTGGGCAGGCCAGCATCCTCTAGGAGTGGGGTACGGGGTCCAGGGTCCCCAGACTGCTCGGTCTCCAGGACCTGTATACGTCATTGTGAGGAGATGCTGGGGCTGCTGATGGTGATGCTGCTGTCTTTAGATGTCCAGTTCCTTGCCCACCTGCAGGCTTTTGGACCCATCCACCCCGGACCCACCATCTATGTCCATCTTTCTAGTAGTTGCTGGATGCTGGGGAGCGTGGTGGTTAAGAGTGCAACTTCTGAAGGCCTGGGTTCAAATCCTGGCTCAGCCTCTTCTAAGCTAAGTGACTTCTGACAAATTATTTAGAATCTGGTCCACTGTGGAGAGCCCATTCTATAAAGTGGGACATGTGACATCCATACCGGCCTCATCAGGTTGTCTCATACATGAAGCAGGATGATCGAGGGAGATGTGCCCAGTGCCTGGTTCATCATGAGCTTGGGACCCTCAGGGCCGTGTCGCCATTGCTAACATGTGATTTTTGTGGACCTGGTGCCCTATCTTGCTTAGGATGCCAAACATGGGAGGGATGCAAAAGTGCACAGGCCAGTGGGAGAGATGAATGTGTTTGCCAACTGCCCATCACATCCTTGATCTTGGAGGGCAGAGCTGAGGGGCAAGCTGATGAGCGGAGGTCACCGCGAGAGCCTGTGAGACAAACCCATGCCATGTGTGTCACAGATGCAAGGCCCTTCAGCGTCCTGGCCTTGTTGGGCTCTGCAGCCTTATCTTTTCTCTGCATTGAGTACAGTGGGCCAGGCACAGCAGCTGCCAATCTTGGTATTCCCTGGCCCTCTGTTTGGGGCCCTACCCCAGCTTTTGAGTCTTCTCTGACCTTGCAGAGAATTGTTCTGAGCCCTCTCCTCCCTTTCAGTGCCTCCTAGGCCACAGGACCTCCCCTGGAACGAGGCCACCCATGCCCACAAAGCATGGGCTGCCCCTGGTTTGCGCTTTGCCTAGGGAAAGTGCCGGTTTGGGACAGGCTCAGCAGGACTGTGGGGAGCTTCCGGCTCTGGCAACCAGACTCTTGTAAATTGCCTCCTGGGAGACTGGAGGCAAACCCCCTGGGATACCTGGCCTCCCTCTTGTGCTAAAGTTGTTCCCAGATGGTCCCTCCTAGAGGAAGAAGAGCTGGGCCTGCTGCAGGATAAAGCTGAGGGCTGTGTGGGTGCCCAGGAGAGCCAGCCAGCGAGAGGAAGGACATCAGCCTGCCGCCAAAGGCACTGACACTCTGGCTCACTTCGCACAAGTCACTGATCTGCCGAGCAGGGCCAGGCTCCTCAATCAATCCGTGCTGACAGATGGTAGTGGAATCAGTGACCTAGAGGCAGAAGGCTCCATTTGTAATCCCGGAGTGGCCCAGGCGCCTGGAGGAGGGCAGAGGAGTTTGTAATAAAAGGAGTGACACAGGGTTTCCAAAAGCCATCTTTGAGCCAGGGGAGGAGGGAAAGGATTAATTTCGCTTCTGAAATTGATACACACTGATTCAGTTCCATAAGCATTTTTTTTTTTTTGAGTGGACTGGCTTAGGAGAAAGGGGGGAAAACAACAGCTGATCTGCTTTTCCCTTCAGACCAGAATATGTGAAAGGAAAAACAGGATCCATACATTTGAGACAAAGAGAGCGAATGGGATCAAAGAGGAAAGGGCTCCTAGTTATCATGCTTGGCCAAAGTAGGACCTTGGGTAGTGATTTAACCTCTTTGAGCCTCAGGCAGCCCGGGTGTCACACTGTGTTCACATCATTGAACTGTAACTAGTGTGGATACCTGCCTGCTACTGTATCAGGTTATTTACAACTCTTTCTTTAGATTCCTCTAATAGCGATGTTGCCTTAACAAGGCAACATTATCCCTATTTTACAGCTAAAGAAACTAATATTCAGAGAGGTGGAGTGATTTGTCCAAGGTCACAGAGCACAAGACTTCCTTATATCTGTCAGTTAACTGTAACATTCATGCCTGTTCTGCCTCAGATGGTACTGGCAGGGAGGTGATAGGTCATCAGTGGTTAAGAGGCCTGGCTGGCCTTGCCAGAGGACTGGGGAAGTTTCTAGGTGGAGGTCTTCTGGGAAGAGTGGGGAGGGGGCTTCCATCCTAGGCTGGTCTTAAGAAGTAGGAGGCAAACGAGAGCCTGCAGCCAGGGATCTGCCTGCCATCTTTCCCGGTTGAATGAGGTTCTGCTGTGGCTCCCTGACCCCTCTCTTACTCTGAGACAAAGTGAGCTAAGGAAGAAGGGAAGGAAGGTAAGAATTATGGCAGAGGAAGGAGGCTGTGAGGAAGAAAGGTTTCCATGTTTGATGAATTCTCTCCAGAAGATGAGGGTGCCCCTAACACCCCGTCTTTAGGCAGCACCTCTGGATTCTCCTGATTTTTTGACTAGAAACATGATTTTGCTGAGAGTCCCTCCCACTTTTCTCTCTGCAGCCCTAACCCAGGCTGAAGTCTTTTAAAAGTTTTGGTGCTTGAGAATTTGAAAATGAAACTTACAGTTACAGGAACAATGGGAACAGCCAGCAGGCAGGGCCTGGTAGCCTGTTCAGCTCTGCCCTGGAAGAGCTTGGCACCCTGCCTGGCATGCAGGAGGAGTTGGGGAATCAATCCCCAGGAAGAGTCCTAACCTGCAGTGGAGCCAGCCCTCACTTTGTGAGGTTGGACAGAAGCCAGAAATCACTGCCATCCCCCAACCACATCCTTCTGCTAGGGGGCCCAGAACCAACCCAGGCCCTGCCTAGGATCCCCAGATTCTCCCTGGGGGGTGAGAGGCAAGGCAAAGCATTAACGTACCTCACCCGGTGAAAGGGTAAAGCTAGGCCTTGGGAAGCTGCGAGCCTCAAAGGTACTGAAACCTAGGCCCCAGGCTACACCTGACTCTGTCAGCCTCCACTTGCTGCCCAAGCTCTTTCACAATCTCAGATCACTTTCAAGTTGGGTTGCTGCAGGAGAGGAAGCCATGCGCTCTCCTAACATCTAGGACAGATATGGGTCTAACTCAAGAGCTAGCAATTTTAGCTCACATTAAGGACATTTAATCCACATTCTTTCTCCCCCTTCCCGCTGTACTAATGGGAAACCAAGGCCCACAATGGGGAGAGAATGTGACCAGGTTACTGGGTGAGTGGAAGGCAGGATGCGACTACTGCAAACACCTCCCGTTCTGTGGCCCCGCCGTGGCTAGCAGGGATCACGTGGTACCCACAGCTACACAGTGGTTTGTTCTACAAGTGAGATTTTCTTAAGGCAAAAAAGTCAAGTCCGTCCTTTTGCTCTGGAAAAGGAAGGCTGGGACAGGCTGACACCTTGGCACCGAAAATCTCCCGTCAGTTCTGCACCTAGGGTCGCGTAGTCAGGCATCGCAGCTTCTTAGTCCCTCCGCGGCAGCGGGCCGTGACATTTGTGGAGCGTTGATTTCACACGTGGGTCAGGCAGGCTTTCTGCATCTTCTGTTTTTTTTGTTTTTTTGTTTTTTCTTTATGACGGAGGAAACTCGGGCTCAGAAAGGGCCCAAGTTGTTCATCCAAAGGCACCCAGACCCACGGTGCAGAGGCAGCGAGCGCGGAGGGCGCGTGGTGGGCAGGGCTTGGCAGCCAAAGGTGCGACTCTGGCTTTGGAAACGCCCGGGAGCTCCAAGAAAGCCTAGTGAGAGACTCTGGGCCACCAACTCCCCAGAAAGTTGGCTTGCGGCCACCCCTAAGACGGGCCAAGAGGGTACAGGGCGGGCGGCAAGCTGTGCCCAGCAGCGGCAGAGGTCACCGGACGCGACCCCGACCGCCGCGTGCCGCTGTCCGGAGCCCGGGGCCGACGCGCGCGGGCCTCGACGCCACCACACGCGGGTGGGCACGCGCGCGCCGGCCCCGGCCCCGCCCCCGCCGCGCGCCCCGCCCCGCCCCGCCGCGCGCCCGCCCGCGCGCCGCAGCCCGGAGCCTCCCCATTGGCCGTGCGCCGTCACCTGACGCTCTGTTATTTCCTGTGTGTTGGGAGAATGGAGAGAAAAAACCCCGAGTCGAGCCGCTTGCGGCCCCTGCGAGGCGGCCGCGGCCTCCGCCGGGGGAGTCCGCCCTGAGGCGCGCCTGACCGGGAGCGAGCGGGCGAGCGCGCGGGCCGGAGCGAGCCTCGAGGGGCCGCGGCCCCGGCCCGCCCCGCCGCCGGCCCGGGCGTCCGAGCTGGAGGCGGTGGAGCCACCCCCACCCCCACCCCGCGCAGCGCCGCCTGCCGCCGCTCCCTCCCTCCCCGCCCGCCCCCGGCGGAGGCCACGGCCGGGGCGGGGGGCTCCCACAGGTAACCGCTACCGGGCCGGGCGGGGCCGGGCCGGGCAGGGTGTCGGGTGGGCTGGCGTGGCGGGCAGAGGTCCTGGCCCGGCCGGACCTGGAGTGCTAAGCCTCCGGAGTCCGAGCCGAGCCGAGGTGCGGCGGGGACTGCAGGGGGCCGGGCCGGGCCTGGGGTGCAGAGCGGCGGGGGCCCGGCCCGGCGTCAGGGCTGAGGGATCCGGCCGGGCTCGGGCGCCGGTCCCGGCTCAGCTGCGGGAGGAGGAGGTACCTGCTCGGCGCGGCCTGGGAGCAGAGGCAGCCGTGTGAGCGGGTGGCGCCCGGGGTGCGAGCCAACTGGACGGCCGCGGGTCGCCCCAGGGGGATTGGGGGCCCGGCGGCGCTGGCCGCCTCACTGCGGGCGGTGGGCCGGGCCGGGCCGGGCTGGGGGCGGGCGGGCTGGGAGGGGCCGCGTCGGACCGGGGCGCTGGGCCGCGGGAGGGACGGGGCACGCCGATCGCTGCGCGAACACCTGAAGCCATGTGGACGCGGGCGCTCCTCGCCCGCTGGCGGCCGAGGGCAGGTACCGGCCGGCGGGGCCGGGACGCACTTCCTGTGTGGGGCTCTCTTCCCCTCCCCGGCCGCTGCGAGCAGGGCGGGGTGCGTGATCGGAGGGCTCGGAGCTCCTCATCCGTTTTTGGGGGAAAGTGGTGGTTCGAGGAGAGTTGAGGATCGGGCCAACCCGCGGCGGAGGGGAGTGGAATTTAGTGAGTTGGGGGGCGGGGAGTGGTGGGGAGCTGCGGCCGCCCTCCTCGGTTTGTGGGTGGAGAGACTGGCGCTCTGGGCCTGTCCGTCTGTGTTCAATCCTTTGGTTTGCCTTTAGGGAACACATCAAAATTAGGATTTCACTCTTTCTTCTGCGCCCCCCCCACCATCAGATGACTGGTAAATGCTGTAAAATGGATGGAATTTTTGAGCTATTATCTAACAGGCTGATCTTTAAATGATAATTGGACCCTTATGTTAACAGCCTCAGTGGAGAATTTTATAAAACATCCTCCTTGGTGGATGGGGAGACTACACTTAATTCCGACCAGAAATCAACTTTCAGCTTTGCTACCAAATAAACTTTTGCCTTGGGCAAGTTACCTACCCTCTTAACGCCCCAATTTTCTCATCTGTTAAATGACTCCAAGTCATTGAATGGGTTTGGGGCTGTATTTTTTTGTGTGGGGGTCTCTTATTTTATGCCTTCGTCTTGACCATAGGCACCTTTTCTGGGAAAAAAAAAATACAGGGTGTAAGAGGCAGCCTATCTTAGTTTCCTGCCTCTTGTTTCACCAGAACATAAAACTTGTTCAAGGCAGTCTTTCCTCAAATCCCAGGTACTGTTTTGTACTTCAGAACAGAAAACCTGCAGTATTCTAGCGTATGCTGAGTGTGCCATGTGCATGCTGTGTGTGTGTGTGTGTGCATGAAAAAGTTAGCAGCAAAAAGACAATGTTTCAGACACTGACTACTTGGGAAATGTGGATAATGTGAGTTTGGGTTAGAGTATGTGGGTCTTTCCACACTCGAGTTTGGAAGGATCTTTTTAAAGGGGCATTTGGCTAGCTTTGGAATTTCCACCTTAGGTATTCTTGAAGTAGGGGCAAAGTGGAATTCTGTAAAGTCTTCTGTGAAATAGGCTAGTGGAATTAACTGTCACCTCAGGGTGCACTAATTATTTGCATCCCCGATTTATTCCTTAATAGTAGCAAGATGCCTTCTCACAGATGCTGAAGAACCCCAATTAGTTTTACTGATTTTATGGTTTGTGAGGGCCTTAGGCCATACTTTACAATGGTAAGTACTTCTAAACCAACCTCGGAATTTGGTCTTACTTGTCTTAAATTTTTCGTGATCCTTGAGGGACACGTACCTAATGTGGTATAGTGTACATTCTTATTTATTCACTTTGCAGTTTTTATAAGGAGTCTCAGCGTGGATGGAGGCTGTGCTCATAATGTTAACTTTGGAGACGAATTGGTAGCTTCTTTGTTAACATCAGGCTTGTCTATAGGCGAACACTTTCAAACCGTCTAAAATAAGTAGTTACTCTGTTAGGATTTGAATTATGACCTCATGTTAAGTATGGAATTTTAAAAACCCTCATTACCCAAATTGTAAACACACTCACATGTGCTTGTTTTATACTTTATGAAAATTTCGAAACTTATTCTGCCCAAGCAATTTGTATATATACACGTGTGAGACCCTTGCTAAATTGGTAAGATGTTAGGTTACTTGGCTTTTAGGCTTTATAACCTTTTAGCAATATACTTACTTCTCTGAAATGAAATGGAGTAGAATAGAAATGATCATATCTGTTTTGACCAAGAAATTAGAATTGGACTTTTGGTAAATTCAGTCTTCTCATTATTTGGATAGGAAAGATTGTAGACAGTTGTATAAAAAACAAACCCTTATGCTAGACTCTGTCCAAGGTATTTTGTGTTAACATTCTCCATCCTGCATGCCTGGGAGGTTGATCATTTTTCTTCTTTTTTTCTCAGAGGTCATAGAGCTAGTGAGGATCAGGGCTCGGATGTAACCCTCCTAACCCATCTCTCCTTGGCTCTGAAGCCTGTGCTGTGTCTGTTACAGCTCACTAGCTGCTCAGGGCACAGATCAGCTAGGGTTGGATCTAACTCTGGAATCCACATCTTCCTGCGGTGCCCCACCCCTTTCTACTTTTTATGTGATACTTGAACCCAGGGACTCACATGTGCTAGACAAGCACTCTAGCACTTAGCTACATCCCCAGCCCTTTTAAGTTTTATTTTGGAATAGGGTCTCACTAAATTGCCTAGTAGTCCTTGAGTTGGGGATCCTCCTGCCTTGGCCACTAGGAGTGACTGCGATTGCCTGTGTGTACTGCTATACCTGGCTTTATTTTTTTAGGCTTTGTTTTGTTTGTTTGTTTCATTTTGTTTTGTTTTTGCCTTGCCTGGCTGGGATTGAACCCAGGGTTGGCATACTAGGCAAGTGCTCTACTACCGAGCTACCTATTTAGCTCTTTTATTTGATTCGGGTATAGCGTGTTGCTAAGTTGCCCTCACTGGCCTTGAAGTTATAAGCCTCCTGTCTCAGCCTCCCAAATAGCTGGGGTTATAGTTATATATGCCACTGTGCCCCAGTCTTGTGATTTGTTTTTATTTTGTTTTATTTTGAGACAGGGTCACCCTAAGTTGACCAGGCTGAGCTTGTCCTGCTTCAGCTCCTAGAGTTCTGGGGGGGGTGTGTGTTAGGCTTGTGCCAGTATGCCTGACTTTTTTTTTTTTTTTAAAGCTGTGATGGACTTGCAATCTGGACCTGGGTGAAGCCCTGGAATGTTGTTTATTTGTTTTTTAATCAGTATATGTTTGCAGTACATGATTACATTCATTGTGGGATGTTGGTACATGTATATACCACATCGTAATTGTTTTTGCATCCCCTCGGAAGTATGGTTTTTGTTACTGCTTGTTGCACTTTTGTGACCCCTGGAAGTTTTCTAAACTTTCACTTTCGCCATACCTGGCTAATTTTGCCAGCATGCCTGAGATTTAATCCATTAAGACATTAAAAAAAAAAAACAATTCTGCTATTTTGTCTTGAACTGAAAGTTTTTTATATCGGCTCAGTGAGTGATAATACATAAAGGGCTGTCTTTCTTCCGGTCTGTGTTATGGGTTTGTAGTGCACAGGAATCGTATTACATGGTGACTGCTTCTCACTTTGACCAGGAAAGACTCAAACCGTGTTTACAAAAGAGCCTTTCCCCAGAGTGCCTTAAGCATGCTTCCTCTTGGGGGCTTTGTGTTTGTGGTACTTTAGTGATCATTAGATCTATCTGGGTCCTCCAATTCTGGTTTACTCATTTTTTGTGGAGTGTAAGAAAAAAAAAGTAACAAAGCCAAACAATACAGTCTTATGTGTATTGGAGTAAATAACACATCAAAGTTACACATTTGAAATATACTGATGTCAAAGTTTACATAGTAGACTATAATATGGTCATATTGTACTTAGATTAGATAGTTCTTTATTAGTTAGACCTTTTTTTATGAGACAGGTTGCCTATCAGGCTGATGTTGAACTGTTCAAGAACTTCTACCCTTTCCTACAGAATGCTTACACATGCATACTGCAAAAGGAGATTGCCCCTAGCAGGCACTGTGTAGTTCAGGCTGGCCTTAAACTCAGTGTGTAGCCCAGGTTAACCTTGAAATTGAGTGATCTTCATGCCTCAACCTCCTGGATGCTAGGATTACAGGCATGTGCCAGCAAACCCAGCAGATGGTTAGGCTCTTGAAAGGTTTTCTCCCTCTCTGTCCCTCTCTCCCTCTCTCCCTCTCTCCCTCTCTGTCTCTGTCTCTGTCTCTGTCTCTGTCTCTGTCTCTGTCTCTGTCTCTGTCTCTGTCTCTGCCTCTGCATTGGGGATGGAACCCAGGGCCTTGAAGTGCTAGGCAGGTACTCTACCGTTGTGCTACATCCCCATCCCTCTTGAAAGTCCTTTAATACCCATGGTGTGTGCAGTATATATAAGCTAAAAGGTTCTCTTGATGACAGACACAATCAGAACTTTCTGTTTTAGAGCTATGCTTCCTTTGCAGGCAGTGCACATGACCCAGCAGGAAGATGCACTGCATAACTTGAGTTGTTGGTGTATCTTGGCTTGTTATCTGATGCTTTGTGTGGAATTAAGAAACAGAAAACAGTACCTGCTAGGGAAAATCTCCTTATTGCAGTATGCATGTGTAAGCGTTCTGTAGGAAAGTGTAGAAGTTCTTGAACACTTCAACGTCAGCCTGGGGGCAAATGGTTTGAGTGTCACATCCCTGAATGTGAAATCAAGTCCTACTGTGTATATGTTCTCCTTTTCATTGTCCAGTGTTTGTAGATACTGCTCTAAGCGCAGGAGGTGCAGTGGTAGACAAGACACCTGTTCTGGAGACACACCACAAGCAGGTGGTAATAGTAGCTGTGAAGAGAAGGACAAACCAATGGGCTAGTGACCTGGAGCACTACTTGAGTGATCTCTGAAACCTTTTTTGCCAGCAGGGTAGTTGAATTTGATCTCTGGGATGAATGAAAATGGTGTTAAAGTAAGTACTTTGCTTTAGCCCACAAACTTCCCTTAAACTCTGGAGAAGTGAACCCAAAAGGGTGGAAGTGGGCCGGTTGAAGTCTTAGCTCTGTTTGTAACTATGCTTTGTGGCAGGGACCACCTGGTCAGAAGAGTGTACAGGTTCATTAGTGGTATCATTAAAGCCACAGAAGGAGACAATGTTTGCTTTGTAAAAGTTGAAGTTGTCCTGATAAAAAATTCTGAGATCAGGTGCAAGGTTGTGAGTTTGATCCCTGGCACCACAAAAAAAAAAAAAAAAAAAAAAAAAAAAAAAAAAAAAAAAAAAAAAAAAAAAAAAAAAAAAAAAAAAAAAAAAAAAAAAAAAAAAAAAAAAAAAAAAAAAAAAAAAATCAGAGATGTGCTGTAGCATTTATGAGTGTAGGACATATCCTTCTGTTTTTGTTTTTTTTTTTGGAGGAATTGGATTAGGATATTATAATCATTGTGTTTTGCTAACATTTCACACGAAACTGGCAAATACTTGCGATTTCTATGTGAGACCATTTTGCTAAGTATGGATTGCTTCAAACAGAGGATCCCAAGTGACTGTGGAACCTGCATGGAGGAAGTTGTGGGAGGCAAGGGGAGCTCTGAGCAGGGGCTCTGGGAGAGGAGGAGCCCGTGCGACTCAGACAGATTTTATTAACAGCATCTCCCACCCTTTCCATAATCTCTGATTATAAAATCTTGGAACCAGAAGAAATAAGGAATTGTCTAGTCTAGCCCTTTAGCGTTACAACTTCGGAAAGACACCATGGGGGCAGTGACCTTCCCTAAGTCACAAAATGTTACACTGACAAAATCAAGGGTAAGACCGAGGGCTTTACGGAGTAGGCCAGTGTTCTTTCCACCGAACTCCCTGCTCCCACCGGAGCACTGAAAGTTGACAGTGGCCCTTGAGCAGAAAGAAGCAGGAAGCCTCTGGATGCTAATGTACTTAGGAAAGTTTTATGAAGCAGATGTAGTTCCAGTCTGAAGAAATCAAGGCGAAACTGCACAGCAGTATAAAGCAGGGTACGGTCACAGAAATTTGTGTCCCCATTACTTTTCACAAAGATGCGTGGTGTAGCTTCTTCGGTCCCTTTGGTTTCTCATCCTCATTACACCCTGACCCTTGGTGGATGACATGGAGAAATTTCCTCTGCCATGTTCAGAGTTAGTTCAGTGAGTGAGGCCTTCTGGTGTGTGGCTGATATTGGGTTGCAGGATTGAAGAGTTAAGGTCCCTACAATGCTAAATTCTTTTCCATACAGACTTTGGCTTCTGGGAAATTCTGGTTTCACCTATGCAGTTCGAAGTGCCCTAGAGCATGTTCCCTGTGCCTGACCAGCTTGGTGGTTCATTTCCCTGACTGACTTTCGTTGCCTCCCTCAGAGCTCGGGGTGCTTTGGGGGGCAGTTACCTGAGACAGATTCCATGCCCTTTGGCAGTAATGCGAGCACACACTTGCTGTGTGAAGCCCGCGTGATAGGCACTTCCTGGAGGTAGCAGAGCAGGGACCGGAGAATGTGCACCCTCATCCTGGCTGCTTCACTTCTCAGCAGTGGCTTCAGATGTTTTGCCTGAGCAAAGTAGTCTCCTCACCTGTAACATGGAAGCACAGCGCCTTCTGGGGTGCTGGGCAAGCAATTAAACTAGGAAAGTGCGTGCTGGAGAGTACTGCCTGTGGGTGGCGCCCAGTGCGGGGTGGCTTTCACACACATTCCATTTTGTGCTCCTGGTGCCCAAGACGCTGACCTACAGTAGGGCTGTTTTTTGCTGATCCTATGTTCTCAAACACCGCCCCGTAGAGAAGGGCGATTCAGTGGGGCTATCAGGAGTGTGCTGCCTGAGTACAAGGTGCCGACCAGGGATGCAGCCCTGACCGGAAAGGTCACTAGTGACTTCCTCCACGTGCCCCTCGGGCCTCATGGGGGGACCACGTGCTTCCTCATCAACCCACTTCTCCCTTGCCTGTCTTTTCCCACCTCTGTGCTTGTTCCTGCGCTTTTGTTTCACCATTGGCATTCTGGACCACCCTTTTTTCCCCCCTCCTTTTCCTGGGTAATCTTGTCAGCCCCCTCGACTCATGATTGCCCATAAACTAGTCATGTCCACATTGATATCTTTTGCTAGACCTCTCTCAGCTCCTCTACCTCCTCCTGGACATGGCTACTTGAAATTCTTACCTGTATCTGAGGCTTCAGTAAGTCCAAGGCTAAACACTGCAGGCCCTTCTCCATTTGTCTCCTTCTCCCTAAGTAGCGCTGCCATTTACCTAACTTCTCAAATCAGGTTCCTTCTATCCTCCCCACCCTCTCATTATCTCCAGGTTACTGTCAGTACTGTTTCTGTAATAAGACCTCCGTAATACTTTCGCTTCCGGCACCCTCTGAGCTGCTGTTATCTCCTCCTGAACATTGCAGTGACCTTTTCACATGGTCTCCCCTTTCTTTTTTTCTTTTTCTTTTTCTTGGTACCAGGGATTGAACTCACAACCTTGTGCTTGCCAGGCAGGTGCTTATGCCACGAGCTAAATCCCTGGCCTGGTCTCCTCATTTCTGTTCCCCTTCGCACAAAGCAGCCAGGAGTCACCTATCTCTTTCATGGTTAAAATATTTTGATGATTTCCCACCACAGTTTTTTTTTTTTTTTTTTTTTTTTTTTGAGACAAGGTCTTGCTGTGTAGTTTGCAGCAGGCATTGAACTCCCATAACACTTTGAGGAAATCCCAGACTCCTTTCCTGTGGCTCACAAGGCCCTGGATAACCCGGCCCCAGGTACCTCTCCAGCTGCGTCTTTTCCTCACTGGCATTGAGCTACATTCACATTCACTTTCCGTCAGTCTTCTGAAGGTTCCAAGCTCTTTCCCACTCACTTGCAGAACTTTTCTAGATGCTGCTTCCTTTGTGCAGACACACTCTGCACCCACCCTTTTCTCATCCTTGAGGATGTTTTTTGAAGGAATAAATACTATGAGATAAGCAGCAAAGGGGATTGAGTGAGAAGAAAAGGTGTCCTTAGAGTACAAAGTTCTTTTTCCCTTTTTCCTTCCCCCTCCCTTTTTTTTTGGGGGGGTGGATAGAGGATCTTGCTGTATAGCTCAGCCTGGCCTTGAACTGACTACGTAGTCCAGGCTGGCTCATTCATGGTGATCTTCCTGCCACAGCCTCTCAAGTGTTGGGATTACAACTGTGTGCCACCATGCCCAGTTAAAAAGTTCTTTTTTATTTTTATTTTATTTTTTTGCGGCACAGCCTCTCATACATGCCAGACAGGCGCTTAAGCCACTGAGCCAAACTCCGAGCCCTAGTTTTCGAGGCAGGGTTGCACTATGTAGCTCAGGCCGGCCTTGTGCTCACGCTGTAGCCCAAGCCAGCCTTGAACTCACAACGCTCCACCTCCCTCAGCCTCCTGAGTGCTGGGATTAAAGGCGTGCGCCACCGCGCCCAGCAAAATGTAAAGAAATGTGTTTGGAGAGTGGAAAGTGTTTGGTTTGTCACATAGGTGGTTATTCAAGCAGAGCACCTAGGAGTCAGGCATCTGGAAGTGGAATTCACTGCTGACAGGAGCATACAATGATGGATCCAGTTTGAGAAGCTGTTTGGCAGTTCTTAAAAAGTTGTCCATGTATTTACCCTATGACCTGGCACTTTTATTTTTAGATACTTATCCAGGAAAAATGAAAATGCCCACAAACAAGCCTTATAGGTGAATATTTATAGTAGTCGTATTCATAGTAACGGAACACTGGAATAGTCCAGGTGTCCATCAGCAGGATGATGTGTCCATAGAGAGGAAGGCTGCTGTCAGTGAAGAGGGACAGACTACTGATATGTGTCAGAAGGACTGAGATGCAGAAGTAGAACACAATGGGTAATTTTATTTATATGGTATTTCATAATGGCAAAACTAACCTATGATTTTGGGAATTGGGCTGATGTTTCTTGCATGGAAGGGAATTGAGTGGGGAAGGGAGCCCAAGATTAATTTCTAAAGTGATGGAAATATTTTGGATCTTGGTAGGATTCATGAAAAATTGCTTAAGTTGCAGGCCTGAGCGCTTCCAACCAGGAGACAAGTAAGCCTGCCTTCTGGGGGCCTGTGCGACCAGCATGGACCCCAGGAAGAGAAACAGCCCCCCCGCCCCATATGCCTACCAGTGCGCGGGCTAAGAATCAAGGACAAAGGTCACCCCCCCCCAAAGCAACCTGCTTGTTCAGAGGGCTGACTACATTGATAGCAACTAAGGTACATAGAACAGCTGGATGCTAGTATTGTTTTGTTCATTTTGCAGGCGTGGGGCTGGCAGCCTGGGCATCTCTTTGGAAGATGACAGTGCACAGTGTAGCAAAAATGGGGGATTTTCTTCTGTCTTGTCTTCGAGGCCCGATATTGTTCTTGTTGTTTTGCTTTATTCTGATTAAATTTTTTTTGGCCTTATTTATGCTCTGTTTTTATTGGTTTTATTTATTTATTTATTTATTTATTGGGGGGTTTGATTTTACTATACCTGTTGGAAAGGTCAACTATTCTGAAAATAACAAGATATACTATAGTAGCTATTGTTTTCATATTATTTTTCTTTTCTTTTCTTTCTTTTTTTTTTTTTTTTTGCAGCACCGGGGATTGAACTCACAGCCTCGCACCAGCCAGACAGTCGCTTAAACTGCTGAGCCAAACTCCCGGCCCTGGTGTTTTTGAGGCAGGGTCACACTATGTAGCTCAGGCCGGCCTTGCGCTCATGTTGTAGCCCAAGCTGGCCTTGAACTCACAACGCTCCACCTACCTCAGCCTCCCAAGTGCTGGGATTAAAGGTGTACGCCACCACTCCCGGCCATAGTATTTTTCTTAGAAGTTCTGTACCAGTTCTGCTTTGTTTTGATTGACTTTGTTCTGTTATGTTTTGTTGGATTTTACTATCTTTAAAATAAAGAAAAAATTACTTAAGTCATATGCCGTATATAACTGTTCTTTAGTAGACCTAAAAATAACCTAGAAGTTACCCTGAATTCCAAAATATTTCCAGAATTTGTTCATTCCCATCTCAAGCGCCATCTCCTTGAATGGACTATTGTATTTCTGACTGGTTTTCCTACTCTATTTTTTTCCCTCTTTGTAAATCATTTTTTCCACTTAACAGATAAAGTGAACTTTAAGAAAGTGAGAGTGGATTATGTCAGTTGCTGTCCTGAAATCCTCAGTGACTTGCCAGTGCTTTCATAGTGGTCAGCAAGGTGCCATCTGCTCCCTGCCCTCCCTTCTCCTATTCTAGCCTCATTGGCCTTTTCTCTCTGTTTCTTGAACTCCTGGTTCATTTCTGCCTTAGGACCTTTTCGCATGGCTCCTCTCTCTGCCTGGTGGCCTCCCCAACTTTGAGAGACTTGATTCTGTTACATTTTTTTCTTTCCCCTCCCCTCCCCTCCCCTCCCCTCCCTTCCCCTTCCCACTCTTCCTTCTTTTCTTTCCTCCTTCTCTTGTCTTGTCTTGTCTTCTTTTCTTTCTGTACCAGGAATTGAACTCACCACCTCGTGCTTGCCAGGGAGGCGCTGTCCCCTTGAGCTATATCCTGGGCCCTCACATTTACTTTAAATGTAACCTTCTAGACAGGTTTTAGCTCTGACCTTTCCCACCTAAAGTGTCCCCATCCCATCACCCTGCTTTGTTTTCTTCATAGCTTTTATCATCTGAAATTGTCTTGTCCTTTCATTTGCTGCTTGCTTGTCTCCTCCCTCTAGAATTAAGCCTGTTGTGTTCACTGCTGTATTAATGTCTATATCAGTATCTGACCAGACCTATGACTTCAGTGAAGGTGATGAAGGGAAAAGACCTGTTTGTTTATTTATTTATTTTTTGCGGCACCGGGGATTGAACTCACAGCCTCATGCCTGCCAGACAGGTGCTTAAGCCACTGAGCCAAACTCCCAACCCTAGTTTTCGAGACAGGGTCACACTATGTAGCTCAGGCCCGTCTTGCGCTTGAGTTGTAGCCCAAGCCGGCCTTGAACTCACAACGCTCCACCTACCTCAGCCTCCCTAGTGCTGGGATTAAAGGCATGTGCCACCACGCCTGACTCTGAAAAGACCTGTTTAGGAGGCAGGCGCCCACTTCCAATGTGGGAGGTTAGGTGGTAGGGCACTAATTACTGAAATAGGAAACAGGATAAGCGAAGATTGGGGTGGGATCAAAGTGAATTTCGTTTAGAACTTAAGTTTGAGATGCTTGTAAGCCGTCTTGTGTTGGCCTACAGACCTGACATTTAGAAGGAACAGGGTTGTGGAGTAAGATCTGGAGGTTTGTACCTATGTAGTAATTCCAGCTGGGGAATAGATGAGGTTGCGGTTGGCTAAATAGGGAATGCGAGTATGTAGAGAAGTTATTCCTTTCCTTTCATGTTTTCTGCCTGAGTGATGGGCCATCTCCAGCCAGTTATGAGGATTTATATCAGCTTTTGTACTTTTAGAATCCTCCGGGGAGGTATGTTATTGTTGCTAACAATGACAAGTGCTCAAGGGCCCAGGACAGAACTCTGAGGAATGTGAACATTTAAGGAAGCAGGGTGGCTTTTGAAGAATAGGTGGAAAGCTAGAGACGATGGCATGAGGAGAGTAAACGTCAGAGATGGTAGACAAGGCTGAAGATTGCGTTTGGGAGGGAGCATCTTTTGGGCAGTAGAGATACCAAAGCCAGATTGCCGTGTACTGATGAAAGTGAAGGGAAGACGTGGAGACAGCAAGGTTGGAATCACACGTTCCCCAAGCTTGACAGTGAAAAGTGAAAAATACCTGTGCAGACAATCTGGGGCCAAAAGAAGAGGACTACCTCTTCTTCTTTTTCTTCTTTTTTTTAATATATGAGAAACTCAAGCATGTGTAAATCCTGATAGAAAGAAGCTGGCACAGAGGGCAGAGTTGAAGATGCAGGAGAGGGGGTTGCATCCTGGACCTTCCTGGAGACTCAGGACCCTGTGTGATCCAGGGTGGCTGGCTTGGGTCTGTCCCAGAGACAAGCCCAGGTGCGGTGGGAAACTGCACACAGGGGCAGGCAGGCAAAGCCTGTGCTCCGCGTGTGCCATCAAGGTCCTCTGCTGAGGGGAAGACGGAGCGTTGCAAGGAAAGCAGGAAAGATGCGAAGAAACCGCCATAGCAGCAGACAGGGCTGAGGAAACAAAAATTGCAGGAAGAAAGTAAAAAGTGGTTAAGATGAGCTTTCTTCTCTCTGGGATTTTAGAGAAATTGGTCATCTTTACAGTTTGTATTTTGGTGATTTGAATTAAAATTTTCCTGCTTGTGTCCGACAATTCCATTTCTTCCTTGTACACCTGACATTTCCAGTCATTAGACCGGTGACTTGTAAATTGTTCCAGAGCTGTTATGTTTTATTTAACAAGTTCTTATGTAGTACTTGCTATGCAGATAGGTGCAGTGTGTTAAGTGTTGTATTAAAATAGCAGAGTGAGGTGGGGTGCACTCTTAAGCCCCTTGGTGCAGGGCTGACCCAGGTTGCCGCAGGTTTGCAGAGGCAGTTTAGAGCCCAGGTGGCATGGCTGAGGTGGAAATGAGGGTCATTCTTTTTGCAGTTTTTGTCTTCTGTTGTCTCTTGGGTACCTACATAAAATTTTTGCTGGAAAAAAACTTGCAAACTAATTTTGAACTCCACTTCGATAGGCTCTCAGGTCCTGGTCAGCTGCTCTGCTTTATTTTATAGCCCCAGCTTCTGTTGTGTTGCCTGTCAGTGCTTGAGAGAGATGTGCCATACCATTTTGCCCATAAACTTCTGTTCTGGAATGCTCTACCTCCTGTGGAGCCATATGATGCAGTTAATGGAGATATATGTTACACGTGATAAAGGATATGTCTATTTCACAAGTTTGTATATTCTTGGATGATCACTCAGGTTTGTTAATCTTATGTCTGTGTGCCCTTCAAATAGTAGGTATTGTAATAATGGAGTTTGGATTTGTTGTGGAAAACTTGGGAAGTGTTCTTAAGAATAACTAAAATTTGGGCTGGGGATTTAGCTCAGTGGCATAAGTGCCCATCTGGCAAGCACAAGGTCATGAGTTCAATCCCCAGTACCAAAAAAAAAAAAAAAAGACAAAATATAAGCCAAAGAACTGAGTTAATTTAACTTGATAAAGTACTCTAAGCGATGAATTGATGATTTTATGGGGTTTTTTTTGTTGTTGTTGCAGCACTGGGATCGAACTCACAACCTCTCGCCTGCCAACCAGGTGCTTAAGCCACTGAGCCAAGCTTTTGGCCCTACTTTTTTTTGAGGCAGGGTTGCACTATGTAGCTCAGGCCTGCCTTGTGCTCGTGTTGTAGCCCAGGCCGATCTCGTTAACTCACAATGTTCCTCCTACCTCAGCCTCCCCAGTGCTGGGATTAAAGGCGTGCTCCAGCACACCTGGCCACGTTTTATGGTATTTTAAAATGCTACGGCCAACTATGAAACGCTGAAAAAAAAAAAGCAGTGGAGGTTGGGTACAGTAGTAGTGGGTTAGATGTGGAACTCTGTGTCCTAGCAATGCTGGGAATTTTTCCTGGAAAGTATTAGAAAAATAGCAGAGATTCATTAGTGTCTAATAATTCTTACTTTTGATACTTTGCAAAAATATGGGGAATATGCTCTCAAGGTTGTAAAAGAATGACTCTTGTGAATTCAACATGTACAGTCTGTAAATGAACCTAAACACTGAATCAGGTACCTGTACGTTAGGGAACAAACATAATGAAAAAGTGCACATTGCATTGTGTTTAGTGCAGCTATTGTGTTTTCTCAGTTAACATGACAGTTTAAACTTAGTGGGAGGTGGCTGGGGGTGTAGCTCAGTGATAGAGCACCTACATAGTATGTGCAAGGCCTTGGATTTGATAAAACAGTTGGAGTAGGATTTTCATCTTTTGGTTGAAGAAGACCTTGTAGACATGGCTTTAACTTCTAGCATACTCCTTAGGAGAAATTTGAGTTGGAATGAAGGACATTATCACCTGCTTTGTTTATTAAATGTTTTTTTAATTAAAAACTAATCCTTTGCTACATTGACTAGCACATGTGCTGAAAGTTGATTTTCTCTAAAGATAAACACGTACTGAATGACGCTTATGGGAGTGAAACATATCAGGGAAAATAAAAGGAAAAAGAAAAAATTTCAATTTAGCCAAGATTGTCAGATAGATACCATGCTAAGTGCAAGAAATGCAAAATTAAGTATCTACCATTTTCCTTGAGTTCAGTGTCTGTGGAAAAGTCAGACACTGAAAGTCAACATTTATAAAATCTGGAAAGGATAGATGGTGCTAAAACAGCGGTCGGTGTAGCCACAGAGCTAGGGAAGAATGAGGGAAGATTCCTGATTAAGTGTGGGCAAACTGTCAGAGAAGGCTGTGGAGGAGACGATATTGGGGAAGCATGAAGGGTGCATAGGAGAGAACTGAGTGGGGAGCATCTCAAGGATGGGTCCTCCAAGAATTGAGGCTCAAAGCTGGGTGTGGTGGCACACACCTTTCATCCCAGCACTTGGGAGGCTGAGGCAGGAGGATCATTGTGAGTTCGAGACCAGCCTGGGCTACAAAGTGGGTTCAAGGCTGGCCTGAACTGCACAGTGAGACGCTGTTTCAAAAAATAGGGCTGGGAATTTAGCTCAGTGGTGTAAGCGCCTGCCTGGCAGGTGGGAGGTTGTGAATTTGATCCCTGGTACCAAAAAAAAAAAAAAAAAGAATTGAGGCTCAAAAAGATGTGCATTACACAGCAAAGCACGGGCTCTTGGACAGGAGCCTGCAGATAGCCTGCAGGAGGAGCGATCAGAGGAGACCAAGGTGGGAAGAGCTTGGTGATGGGTCATGATTCTCAGAAATGGAACAAGGCTTTATGGAGAGAGGCGTGGTATATACATGTTGAAAGAATTGTTCCTCCTGTGAGGAGGGCTTGTAGTGGAAAGGAGGTGGGAGGGCTGGGACCAGGTGATGAGCTATATTAGTGGTGGTGAATCAATAGCACATTTGTTGTTTGTTACTGTATGAGTTGTTGAAACCTCAGTATTCAGGTTTAATTGCAATGTTGACACTTTGTGATAAATACTGTGTGTTTTGGATTGGAAGGTTCCTGGTCACTGAGTTACATCTTTGCCTCTTCTTGTTACTATTTTCCTCATTCCCAAACCCCTGATCTAGGAAGAAACTGTAAAATGTAGCAACTGGTTTCAGTGAAAAAGGTGTGCAGAAAGTTTTGTCTTTAACCTGCTTTGTTACCAAAACAAATAGGAAAAGGATCTTTCATTTACCTAAAGGTTAAATAATAATACAAATAATTTTGTATAAAAATTTGAAGTGCCATACATTGGAATTGGCTTCATACTCTGCCCTTAACCAGTACTCTGTGTGTTTAATTTGAATGAGATGGAAAATAACTTGAAGAATGATTTTGTGACCTCTTTAAAGGAAAAGAGTTTGGTTTTGGATTGTAGACAGGCTGGAAAGGAGCCTAGGCTTTGCTATTGTAGGCCCCACCTGCAGAATACAGGCTGTGCAAGGGCAAGGTCCTGTCTGCTGCGGTCCCCCAGCCTCCAGAATGGTGCTTGGTATGTGTTTAGTGCTCAACAAATATTCTTTGAGTTATCTGATAAGTAAGTAGAATTTTGCTTCCAGGTCTCACAGGAATACAGCATGGAAGCTTCAGATACTTTTTTCTCTGGTTCACTGTGCAGGATCTTGTCTGAATGAATAAGCTCTCATGTGACCTTACTGCTTGTTTTTACAGAACTTATTTTGCTTAACTTCTAGAAGGTTCCAGGCCAGTCTTCTCTTTTCTGGGTTTTAAAAGAATCAACTTATTTTCATACATTTTCTTTCGTTGATGCTTTTTGGTTTCATATGCATATATTTATGATGTAAACCTTGAAAATATCATTGAAGAATTAGAATTTAATTCTAATTACAGTAGCTAAAGTATTATGTAATCCTTTCTAGATGAGTTTAATAAATGTTTTTCAGCAGATCAAGCATTATATCTATCCTTCACCGTTTTGCCAATTTTCTTGTATTTGGTACTGTCCCATCTGTATCTGCTGAGAAGCTTCTTAGAGAGTAGTTTATTAGGAAATTCTCTTCCAGGAACCCAGTGGCAGCACAGCTCAGGAAATACCTCTGCTAATATAAAGTCACACATTGACCATGTACGAGTCATATATTGGCTCTCATTAGTAAATTAATAGGTGATGTAGGTTCCTAAGGAAGAGAATGGGTTAATGTTTTTTCTCTGCTTTAGTTAATTCTAAATTAAGTCATTAGCAAATAGGAAAATGGAAGATTTTGTTCCCTTCCATTTATAAATGAATACAGACTTAGTTCCTTAAGCCAGTGTCTTGTTTCTCTTATTGACTTGATGCGGTTTACTGGCCTTATGTAAAATATATGCTTTGTGGTATTTTTTTTTCTATTAAAGATAAGATTGGACTCTACTAAATGAAAAATTTGGAAAAATCCTATTAGAAGGGTGTTTTTATTCTAGAGTTAAAATGACCATATGAACATATTTTTGTTGAAATAGTTATGCATGGAAATAACTGTATATGTTAGAGAGAAATGTTAACGATTGTTAGTGTTTTGGTTAACATAGTGTTCTAGAATGCTTATGTGTGGATGAAAGTGATTCTGAATACTGTTTACAAAATTTCCTCTGGGTTTCTGATTAGAGGTGATAGATTGGCTCTCTCTACCTATGGGTTCCATATGCACTCTTTCACATAAATATTTTTTTTTAAATTGTGCTTGTCCTGAACGTGTGTAGACTTTTTTTCTTGTCTTTATTCCCTGAGGAATATAGCATAAGTATACATAGCATTACATAGTATGTTTACATAGCATTATATTCAGTATTACGTAGAGAGAGTATTTAAAGTATGTAGGAAGATGTGTGTAGATTATTGCAAATAGCACAGCGTGTTATGTAAGGGACTCGAACATTCACAGGAACCCATTGGAGTCAAAAAGAACAGTCCCCCATGTGGACCCTGAGGGAAGGTGTATTTATCTCAGACAGCTCATGCTAAATGTCTGGCTTTAAGATGTAGCAACAACATAATTTTGTGTCTACTAAACTACTGATGTATAAATCAGTGGCTAATGCTTACAGATTCTACACTAAGCACCAGGCACAGTGTTTATATTAATTATTTAATTCTCAAAAAATAGCTCCATAACAAACTGCGCTTTATCTATACAATGGGAATGAAAATAGATTCAAGTGAGATTCAGTAATTTAGGAAAGATCACTTAGCTACTGAGGGGTGGAGCCAAGGCTGGAACCCAGCTCTGTATGGCTCCAAACCCTATTTTTTTCTGGTAATGTAAAGTGTGTCCTTTGTGAAAATGTGCAGTATGTGGCCGTGTCCTCCCTGTGCAGAGGGGCCTTCCCTGGTCACCCAAGTTCTGGCGGCCTCCACCTATTCTGCTCCCTGGGCTCTGTTCTCTCTTCCTCAGTCAGTCTGACATTTTTGTCTTTTATCTGTTTCCTCCATTAAAATGTAAGCTCCATGAGACAGAAACTTTGCCTTCTTCGTCTCAGTTGGCTAGCATAGTGCCTTGCACACAGTAGGAGCTCACGTATTTGTCATAAAGAATGTGTGCCATAAAGTTGTGTCACTCCATAGTATTAGCTTATAATCAATTTTATAGCATAAGCCATTATTATTATTATTATTATTATTATTATGCCTTCTAGACAGTGCTTTAAGTGAAGGTGTTGCAGGGATGCTGAGGAAGCCAGCAGCTGTCACGGACACAGGCTGGAAGGGGTGTGGGTGGGTCTGACAGTGGACCTGCCTGAGCTGCTGCAGCCTCCTGAATAGTAGCCCTGCTTTCCCAGGCCCCAGGCCAGTTCCTTCCTGACTGCTGCCTGAAGACTTCTCGAAGTGCAGCTCTTGCCTCGTGCCTCTCATTTGTGGGTTAAATGTAGGCTCCTTGTGCTGGAGTTAGGGATCCCACAGGAGTACCCCGTCCTGCCTCTCCAGCTCATTCGCTTATTTTCCGCACAAATGTCCTCCACTGCAGCTCTGTGTCCCCAGAGCTGTCCTCATTCTGTGTGTGAGTCTGTGTCCTCTTTTCCTGTTTGCCATGTTCTGAGGTGGTTACTTTTCAAGGTTTTCCTCAGATGTTCTCTCTCCCATGAATCCTAACGTGTATTTTTAAATTTTTATTTATTTATCGCAGCTGTGGGGATGGAACCCAGATCACCCACAGCTTGATTTTGACATTTCTTTATATATATAGAGTCTCACTATGTAGTTCAGGCTGGCCTTAAAATCACTGTGTAGTCTAGAGTGTCTCAAATGTGTGGCCATCCTCCTGCCTCAGCCTCAGAAGTGCTGGGATTACTGGTCTTCACTTTTCATTTGATTGTGTTAAATAATTTTTTTTGGGGGGGGACTGGGGATTGAATTCATAACCTTGCGCCTGCCAGGCAGGTGCTTAGGCCACTGAGTTCAATCCCTGGCCCTGTTTTTTTTTTTTTTTTTTGAGACAGGGTCTCACTATGCAGTTCAGGCTGGCTTTGAACTCACTTTGTAGCCCAGGCTGGTCTTGAACTCACAAGGATCCTCTTGCTTCAGCCTCCTGAGTGCTGGGATTAAAAGTAAATATGTTCTTGCTCCCATTTGTCTTTGAGAGCAGGATTCTGGTGTGGTGACTTTCTGAACACATGAGCAAACTGAATGATTTTTTTGAGGTGAAGAACATTGTGGAAAAAGAAAATGGTATTTACCATTTGCACAGGGAACACTTGCCTAGTCAAGAACTGTTTTGGTGAATAAGAAACTTTCCGAAGAGAAGCCAGGAGGAAAAAATGCAGGTAAAGAATGAAGTACAAGGGGTCTTGCCCTTGGGAGAAGACAGGGAAGTAGATGTGGCAATGACGGTAAGGAGTGCAGTTTCCAGAGCTCAGGGTGAGTCCTGCTTGTGCTCCCCGTGTCCACTAGGACAGGGAGACCAGTGGTATTTGTAAGAATTGGTGGTAGAAAAGGGACGGCACTAGACGACACTGGTTAACTTTAGAAAAGCAGTGTCAGAGACGGTGGTCTTGGCAAGACTGGTTGTGAGCAGGGTGGAGAAAAGTTGGTACTGTGCAGGAGGAGGCCGTCTCGGGCCAGGTGGACTGAGATTGGCAGCTACACAAGGAGGCAGGACTGAGGAAAGTGAATAAAAAGGGAGACCAGTAATGTAATTATTCTTGGGTAGCCCAGGTTTTTATAAAAGGTACCTCTTCTGATATTTTCCCCTTTTTATTGATATAAAATTCACATAACAAAATTAGCCATTGTAGTTAAGTGAACAGTTTAGTGGCATTTAGTACATTTACAGTCATGTACATCCAAGACCTCTATCTGGTTCCAAAACATTTTCCTCAGCCCCAAAATAAATCCAGTACCTATTACTCCTTGTCGTGGTCAGGGTTTGCAAGGGAAACAGTGTAATACAGGACACATAATTTATAGGATTATTTTATAATATTCACCCAAAGAGTCAAATGCAAAAGATTTCAGGCAATCTGCCCATACACTAGAGACCCTAAGAATCCAGCTGAAGGCCTGGATCCCACAGCAGTGTTCTGCACAGGTCCATTTGAAGACCTAGAGCCCATGGGAATGTCTCATGCAAGTCTGTATCCAGGATCTGTGTCAGCAGGCTGAGGGATCTGCACTGGAGTCAGGAAGCCACACTCAGAGTAAGGACCAGAGCTCCCCCAAAGTAAACTGCAGCCATCCTCAGCGACAGCAAAGACCCAGGCTCCTCCGACAGTGAGAAGAGCCAAGTTCATGTCAGGAAAGCCAGTGTGACAAGCTTCTCCAGGGGAATCAACAGTGCACCATCTTCCCCTCTGTTTCTCCTTTTCTGCTGTTGGCACTAATCCTCAGGTGGGCCTCCCACACTCAGAACCACGCTGATTCAGCTCAACTGGGTGTTACAAGTTGCCCACCTGTTGTCAGTCCCCCACACTCCCCTCACTCCCTTTCTGTCAGCTCCTTGCAACTACCAGGCTGCTTTCTCCAACGACTAACTTACTTTTGATATTTCACATAAATGGATTCGTACATTAGGTGCTAATTTGTGTCTAGCTTCATCTGTGTACCAGAATGCGTCTGCGGTTCATCTACATTGTGACGTGTATGAGTGCTTCGTTCCTTTTTTGACTGAATAATGCTCCATTGTACATACATAGCATAATCTGTGTATCCGCTCTTCTGTCAATGGGCCCTTCAGTTCTTTCTGCTGTTTGACTATTCTGAATTAGTGCTATTAAAAACATGTATACATGTATTTGTTTGAATACCTGTTTTCACTTATTTTGGGTAATTACAGGAATAGAATTAGGGGGTCCTGGTAATTCTGTATTCAACTTTTTGAGGAACCCCCAAACTTTTTCACAGTGGCTGAACTATTTCTTACTCTCCTCACCAGTATTATGAGGGTTGCAATTTCTCCACATCCTCACCAATGCCAAGATAGTGGGTATGAAGGGGTATCTTGTTACCGATCTTTTTTCCTGGTATATTAATTTTGTATTTAAATTAATAAACTGTTTTTTTGGAGCGGTTTTAGGCTTATGGAAAAAAATGAGCAGTTAAGTACAGAGTGTTCCTAGATGGTCCTTTCTGAATCACAGTTTCTCTAAACAGTAACTGGTAACAGGAGCAGGTGTGGTGCATTTGCTGCAGTGGATGAGCCAGGGTGGATACCTTAATACTAATCAAAGTTCATGGTTCCTATTTGAGTTCATTCTTCCTTGTGCCCTTGTAGTTTCACAAAATGTTTCCAACCCTAGTTACAGTATCACATAGTAATTGATTATTCCTAAAGTGCCCTGTGCTCTCCTGCACATCCTTCTTTCAGTTGGATCCTGGGCAACCACTGTTCTTTTGTTACTATTTTCACAGTTTTGCCTTTTCTAGACTGGCATATAGCTGTAATCATACTATCTTGACTGTCGCATAGCCTCCTTTTTGTGTGTGTAGGGGTGTGGGTAACTGGGAATTGAGCTCAGGACTTTAATACTAAGCTGCATCCTCAGCTCTTTTTGAGTGCAGGTTTGAAGTTGCCCATGTTGGGCTCAAACTTCAAACTCTCCTGCCTCAGCCTCCCAGAATGCTTGAGTTATAGGTGCATACTATGATGCCTGCCTTGTAGGTAGTCTTTTCAGTTTGCTTTCGTGTCATTTATGTTTCTTTTTCTTTTTGTACCTGGATATCTTGTATCTTTTTTTTGGTTTTTTTTTTTTTTTTTTTTTTTTTTTTTTTTTTTTTTTTTTTTTTTTTTTTTTTTTTTTTTTTTTTTTTTTTTTTTTTTTTTTTTTTTTTTTTTTTATATCAGGGATCGAATTCACAACCTCATGCCTGCCAGGCAGGTGCTTAGACCACTGAGCTAAATCCCCGGCCCTGTTTTTTGAGACAGGATCTCACTATGCAGTTCAGGCTGGGCTTGAACTCATTTTGTAGCCCAGGCTGGTCTCAAACTCACAAGGATCCTCCTGCCTCAGCTTCCTGAGTGCTGGGATTAAAGGTGTGCACCACCACGCCCGGCTTCTTGTATTTTTTTCATTGGATAATATTTCACTGTATGGATATGCCACGATTTGTTTATCCCCCTTATCTATTGAGGGGCATCTTGACTGCTTACAGTTTTTGGAAACTATAAATAAAGTTGCTGTACACGTCAGCATTCAAGTTTTGTGTTTATGTAAGTTCTTAATTAGTAAGTAACTAGAGGCATGACTGCTGGGTTGAATGAAAAGACTTAATAAGCAACTGCCAGACTATCCGAAGTGACTGCATTTACAGTGGTAGTTTGTTTCACAAACTTCTTTCCACGAGTCTGATCGCAAACTGAATTGGACAAGAACTGAATCAAATTCAATGATTAGGTTCAATGTTGACCTTATGGGGAAATTTGATTTGGTTCTCGTCCAGTTTGGTTTGTGACCAGAATTGTGGAGAGATTTGAGTTTGTAAACTGAGGTACCACTGTACTTTTTTCACTTTTCTTATTATAGTTTTATACACATATAAGGATGATCACTGTAAGCGTTTTTAAATGTGCAATTAGGTGCCACTGATTACATTCATAGTGTCATGCAGCCATCATTTTTTCAAAATGTTTCCAACCCTCCAAACAGAATCTCTGTACCCATTGAGCAATAACTCCCCATTTCCTCCTCTTCCCAGGCTCTTACAAGTACTAACCTAACTTTTGTCTGTGAATTTTATCTTTTTAAGTAGAGTCATGTGATATTGGCCTATTGTCTTTGGCTTATTTCACCTCCCATAATGTTAAGATTCATCAGGCAGCCAGACAAAGTGGTACACAGCTGTAATCCCTGCACCAAAGGAGCCTGAAGTAGGAGAACTTCAAGTTTGAATTCCACCTGGGCAACTTAATGAGGCTCTGTCTCAAATACTAGAAAAAGCGCTGGGAATGTAGCTCAGTGGTACAGTGACCCTGAGTTTGATACAAGGTTCAGCCATGTTATTACGTGAACCAAAACTTCATCCCTTTTTATGACTGAGTAAATTCATCTTTGTATATATACTGAGACTAAGTTTATCTGTTATTTGTTGTTACTTGAATTGTTTTTACTTTTTGACTATTTTGAATAGTGCTACAGTGAACATTGGCGTACAAGTATCTGTTGAGTGTCCTTTTAATTATTTCGGGTTATGTATATATGTATGGGATGAACTTGCTGGTCATGAGGTAACAGTAGTTTAACTTGTCCAGCAACTGCTAAACTATAGTTTCCAAAATGGATACACTGTTGCATTACCACCAGCAGGTTTCTAATTTTCCCACATCCTAGCCTACGCCTGTAATACCCCCATCTTGCTTTTTTTTTTTTTTTCCCCTTTTGGTATTGGAAATTGAATTCGGGGAGTGCTGAGCTACATCCCCCGCTTTTTTTTAAATATTTGAGACAGCGTCTTGAGTTGCCTAGGCTGGATTATAGCTATCAAAGTATGTATGAAGCGATACCTCCTGATTTTGATTTGCATTTCCATAGTAACTAATGATTCTGAGCATCTTTTCATGTACTTGCTGGTAATTGGTGTATCTTCAGGGAAATGCCTGTTCAAGTCCTTTGGCTATCTTTTAAATTGGAATGTCCTTCTGTTGTTGAGTTGGAATCTTTATAGTTTTCTATTCTGGATACTAGCACCTTGTCAGAGAACAGCTACTGTATGATTTGTAGTGCTTAGGAATTTGGAGGGTTTTTTCTACTAGTATCATTTGAACAAATTAGTTCAAATATGAATAAATCTTACATGTTTGAATATTAGTGGAATCTCAGAGTTAGATAAGATTTTGAAGTTTGCTAGTACCTATAGTTTTATTTAGTCATTGTAATTCTTTCTGATCTCTTTGAAACCTAGAACTTACAGACCTGAGACCTGGTAAAAAGCAGGTTTGAGAGTCAGTCCTATCTAAAAATTAGTAAGTTACTTTTTTCCTGAGGGAGAGATATTTAAGTTATATATTGATCATGCCACTTGTCTCTTAGTCTGAAGGTCATATTCCAGGGCCAGAATCACAGAAGTATCTCAGGTGATGGAAAGTCTACCCTGAAACTTCCACAGCAGCTTATTTCACCAGCACACTGGGATATGCCTCACCTGCGCCCTGCAGTGGACTGTCCTGCTCGGAGCAGGTTTTGTGTGCTAATGCTCACCTCAGCCAGGTCCTCTCCCCTGAGTACCTGTCTGGTTGTGGTATAAAGCTTTGAGAGGAGGCCAACAAACAGAAGTGTTTCCCTGTGTTTTATCTGTTTAGATCAGAGGGTTCATTTAGCAGTTTGAGGTTAATAGAAAGGAAAGATTCTTGGGCCTTTTACAGGATTGGTCTTCATATACCGTAGCTTGAGAGTTCATGTTACGTGCCCTTATTTCCTGATTACCTGCTGTAGGTCCTTTCTATGCTCACTGAGTGCTCATTTCCCTAGCTAGCTCCTGTTGGAACTCTCCTTCCTCCTTTGCCTGCTCTTCCAAGAACCAGCTTCATGCTGGCTCAAGTAGTGGAGGAAAAGGCATTCATAATTATTTATATAACATGAATAGAGCTACGTAAGAAATACTTGTTTACATTTATTGTTTTTAAAAATCCTTTATTAGGTATGGGACAGTCAAAAGGTTTGAGTTTCTCATGCT